>NDXB01018213.1:57825-80199 GCA_002631895.1 Agapornis roseicollis
AGAAGTAAAAAAAAAAAAAAAAAGTAACAAAATCCTACTTCAAAAACAACCTAATACTGTGACAGCTGAAGCCGTACACAGGCCTGCCATTAAAAGGGACTGTTACTGCCGCCAAGTCATGAAGAATGAAAATACAGATATTAAAGTACATGAAATTGGGTTCACTTTTCTTTAGTACAGTGCCTTGGCTTCTCCATTCCCACCAAAATTGGACAGGAATAGGACACAATGCAGAGTCTTGTCTAATATGCCTGATCATCAAATATATAAAAGAGGCACAGGAAAACTGGTTTTGTTTTTATAATTTGCCCCAAACTGGCATATTTAATACCCTACAGAATTACCTGTTATGTAACATGTCTCTCAGTCAAATCTTCCAAAGCAACATAATGTCTTGTTCCAAACTACTAAATAATTTGCTCTTTACGTACATCTCCCGTCACATTCAGTAAATCTACTTAAGGTTTCTCTCCGTGCAACAGGAAATTGCCTTAACTGACGCATTCCATTAAAGCAGGCAGCCAGTGCTTGGCTTTGAATTGCTCCTTTGTAAAAAGTCTACCAAATGCTGAAATGCAAACTCTACTGTATCAACACACACTCTACAGACTAAAGGAAGTCAGACTTAAGCAGATGACTCATGTTAAAGTGATACAATATCAAGTCTGCTTTGTAAAGAAAAAACATGGTTTAAAGACTGCTATTAGCAATATTATATATATATATATATACACACATACATATATATAAGGGCAGGTGTTGAAGTCTTTAGGATCTGTACAATAGTTCTATTATCCCGCATCCATTACTGCTTATTTTCAGTGCTCAGGAATCCTGAGGACCTCAAGAAGCCATTTTCAAATAACAGATGGATCAAATCTTCAAAAGGCTTCCTGTGAATACAAGTATAATTATGTACAACATATTCTTGCATTTAATCTAACTACACCTCACTTCCACACTGTGAAATTAACCCCCCTATTCTCTTCCTAGGCCACAAGCAGGATAATTTGTTGGTTTATACTGCTCTACTATACCCCAGCTGCCCTTTGTAATTCAAACTCCCTAGCCTGGATAGGCAAAGGTAACAGCTTTTAATAAGTCCTTCCTCATTTTAATGTTTTATACATTTAAAGACTCCTGCATTTTCTGTCATAATGTTTGCATCATAATTCTATCTGTTTCTCAGAATAATAACAGAAGAGGTTATTACTTTGTTTCATGCTGGTAACATTTCATAGAATCATAGAAAGTTACGGATGGAAAGGACCTTAAGATCGTCTAGTTCCAACCCCCCTGCCATAGGCAGGGACACCTCACACTAAACCATGCCAATTTCCCTTACAATACAATTTGATATTTGTTGACTCTTTGACACAGCATTTAAGCATATTATGCAAACCAGCTCTTGCTTAGAGCACAGCTTGTATAACACTTAGGATATCAGACAACTGCAATAACATCACTGGTGAAGACCTGCACAGTCTGTAAGCAGGCTGTACCCAGTATTTCAAACCAACCTGCCAGCACTGCAGCAAACCTGTCCCTAATGAATTTTCCCTAGCAGTATGATAATGTATTAAACGAAGGAATACAAACTACCATTCTCCAAAATTCCAAATATTTCGTTTCCTTAGTCTGATAAGTTAGGAAATCTAAGATTAAATACAGTGACTCATCTAGGGACTTCAGTGAGATCATGAGGGACCACATGTGATGAGGAAGCCTACAGTGATTGTTAGGTTCCAGCTTAAATGCAAAGAGAATTCTGAACATTGGACTTCATAGCATGGCTCAGGAGGTAATTTACAAGCACACGTCAGTTAAAAAGAAAACAAAAACACAACAACAAAAACCAAATAAACAAACAAACAACAACAACAAAAGGCAAAACCAGAGAGAATCATTTCATGTAAGATTATACATGTTTCCTATTTCAAAAGCTCTAGGAGAGAGCTGAAAGCAGAATTATTCCATTTATTCCATTCCCTCCCTGTACATAACACCCATTGTCACTTATGTTGCTTTTAACCAGACAGAGTTCCCTTCCTTCTCCTTTCCAAGCGCTGGAAAATACATTTTGAGAGGCTATACTATTTCACAGAAGCAATATCTTGAAATTGCTTTTGCTATCCCATCATTTGAATACACTGATTTACACAAGAAGTCAGAGCCAGCACCCTATGTTCTAATATAACTTTATTAGCATCAAAATATTTTGACTGAAAGATTGTTTTTATTAATGACTCAGTTACAAGGTCTGAGTATAAACTAATTTGTATAACTTTGAACAGACAGTTCACCAACTATATAGTATATAACTTAGTCTGCACATAACAAGGACTAAATTAAAAACCAAAACAAATTAGTCTGCTCGTGGCAAAACACCATCCCACCACAGCTTCAGGTTCAGAGGGTAACTCGTGAAGCTACGAGTCTTTGAAATGTTCAGTACTAAAGACACAAGATCAATCTGTTGACTCTGAGCCCCATTAGAAAACAGCTGCATTATGAAAGAGTATAATCTGACCAACATCATTTTACATGATAAGTACAGACTGCCATAGCTGTGCGTTTGATGCCAGCAAGGTAGCTGTCAGAAACATACCAGGCAATAGCCTGCAATCCCCACATCACTTCCAGCCCCAACATTTGCTAAACAAAATACATGCTTTTGATCTTTCAGAATTCTTAAATTACAAATCTGTAACACTTAGTCCCTTTGCTTTATTAATCAGAAGTAAACTCACAGTAAGGCTTTTTCCAATTAGTATCTTTAACTCTCTAGAGGATGCAGAAATTGGTGCTCTTGATTGCAAAAGGCCACAACACAGCATGCTTTTCAGTTTGCAACAGCAGCCAACACCAGACACTTTGCCAAAAGATGTGTGAAACTCTGCGTGCAGTAAGCAACAGTTGGGCAACCAGCCCACTAGATAGATTTTTAAGTCTTTACTAGTTAAGAGACAGCTTCATGCCAGGACAATTCAATTCTTCCAGAACTTGGTTTATAATCCAAATGCATTCTGGAAGGACCAGCTCTGCCTAGCCAGCAGGAGTCATGCACAGCCTTCAGTTACAAACCCTGTGAGACTAAAGGTAGTGAGGTGAGTCATCTCACATCTGCAACCTTGGAAAAGTCTGGGCAACTGCTACTCATGGGAAAAAGGCCATTTAAAAAGCCAAATATATATAAAGAATCACAAACGCTTACGTTCTTTGCAAGACTTCAACTACTGCAGCTTTGCATGTCCTCAGCGCTGTTGTAAAGCTTTGCATGCATGCCTTTTGTCACTGATCATCACTGCTAAAGTTTGTTCTGGATTTTTGTCTCTTTACATATGGATATGAGGTAGATACTAGTGAACACAAGCAACAGACTTTCACAGTGTATGTGATTTTCTCTTCCCCAAGAAGATTACTTTATTCAACTTAATTACATATACAGACACAATTCCTGTTTCCAAGAGTAGGTAGAAAGTATGTCACCAGTGCAGTAAAGGTTTTTGGAGAACTTTAACAGAGTGCAGTAAGGCTGGGAAACCTGAAGCATATGGACATTTCTTTAATTATATCCCATAACCTAGCAAGCAACCCAATTAAACAGATTTCTATCAACACATTTTTGCTGCCAATTCTGAAGTCACTGCTTATGCAAATAATCCTATCAGATCTAATAGAAGTTACTTGCTGTGAGAGAGAAGCGTTACACTACTTAAACACAGTTCCCTTCACCTGTCTCTCATATTAAGGATACACACCAACATAGATATGGAAACTTCATTACTAAATAGATCTGGGAACTCTTCCTTTCTCTTTGTTCAAGGGTTACAAAAGAAAATCAAAACATTATCATTATTATACAGTATATATAACACAGTAAAAAATAAGGACGAAACCCTCCTCCCACAGACTTCCTCCTTAGTTCCATTCTCTTCCCCTCTCCCCCACCAAACTGTGGTAATTTTCATACAAGTTCTGAGGCTCTCTAGAGAAATTTAACTGCAGTTTTAATACTGACGAAACAAAACACAGGTTTCTTTGGAACAACAAAGCCTGTCACAACCTCAGAAAGTGGTACTTCAGTGTTCAAGTGAAGATACACTAAACTAGGTCAAGGCCAGAGACCTCCTACAGTACAGTTCCCAAAGATTTTATCAGTATGCTGAGCTTTCTCACTGTTGTCACCTTCATCAACAGTGCAATATGGAAAGCAAGGGAAATGCTACCTTTGCAGAAGCTCAGTGGGAAAAGCTACTGTAAATCAATGCTTTAGGTAACACTGAAATTACATTTTGCTGCCCAATAAAACAGCAATAATAAGCCCTAGTAAGTCTCACAATACTCTTGTTAACTCATTCACAGCTAACAAAAAGGATCATCATCAATGGAAAATTAACCTCTCTATTTTAATTCTAGTGTAGTAGGATTTATTATACACCCAGGGATAACCAAAGAAATCCCAGCATGATATGTTTCTGCTGGCAAGTATTTTCACCACAAAACACAGGAAACACCTATGTGGTGCAAGATATCCTGCTTGGTTATCTTACAAAAAGTCATCTCATCTGAACCAAATGGAATTTTCTTAGTATCCTAGACACAAATCAACAGTTAAAGGTACTATTCTAAAAAAGGGCTTTCCAACCAAGATGAACATGTTTGACAAGTTTATTCTTTATAAACCTAATGTAATACTTTCACAACAAGACCTCATAGCAGCCTTCCAGTATCTGAAGGGGGCCTATAGGGATGCTGGGGAGGGGCTCTTCATTAGGGACTGTAGTGACAGGACAAGGGGTAACGGGTTCAAACTTAAACAGAGGAGATTTAGATTGGATATAAGGAAGAAATTCTTTCCTGTTAGGGTGGTGAGATGCTGGAATGGGTTACCCAGGGAAGTTGTGAGTGCTCCATCCCTGGCAGTNAGGAGGTTTAGATTGGATATAAGGAAGAAATTCTTTCCTGTTAGGGTGGTGAGATGCTGGAATGGGTTACCCAGGGAAGTTGTGAGTGCTCCATCCCTGGCAGTGTTCAAGGCCAGGGTGGACGAAGCCTTGCGTGGCACGGTTTAGTGTGAGGTTTTCCTGCCTATGGCAGGGTGGTTGGAACTAGATGATCTTAAGGTCCTTTCCAACCCTAACTATTCTATGATTCTAAGACCAAGGGGAAGGCAGGAAGTAGGAAGAGGGGCAAGGAACATCAGCTTCTTAAGATTTTCAAAAAATAGGGAGATAAACACAGCTAACAAGCATACAGAGATATTATAGTTTCTGATGGCTGATATTTGCACAAATGTTATTTCTCCTATGAACCCCACTGCTTTCTGCTACTCTTGACAGCTACAGGATTTGGTTTCACCTCAAGAGAGGAGGGTCAATAGAGTCATGTTACTTCCAAAAAATACACATAACAGTTCTAGAAATAAATCTCACTCAGAGCAGTTGTACTACCACAGACTATATATGTTACCTTTATCATGACAATCAGGGCACCCATGAACTGAAGCGTTGGCCAGGACTGCACCAACTCTATTCTTTTTTATTTCCAAAGTGACAGACTGCAAGACTTGAAGATGGGTGCACCACTCTTCCAGTATCAACTACTCCCACAAACCACTCAAGGAATCTCTGATTCCATCAAAGATACTGCTGAACAATTAAAAGTTTCAGGTATGTGGTATAAATGCATACTGTGCCCTAACATCCCTCTTACTCCAGGAAGCCGTAACACACGTGAAAAATATCTTCAGGCACTGACTTTTCATACCAGAATTTAAAGGCTCCATTTGGCTGCTATGTGGAAACTGGGAAAAAAACAATGACAAACTGTACTACTCAATTATGTTTCTTCCAGTAAGCGGATTATATGATTTGACACAGTTTACAACTCTGTATGAGCAAGGTCTTGAAGACAGAACAACAGAAAATCTCTGATAGTTTTGGGACATTTTGTCTGGATCATTCTGCTTCTTTTATGTATTATGTAAGTTGCCAGAAACTAAAAGTTGAGTTTTATCCAGACAGTTCACCTGAAAAACTGTACATGAATGCTGACATACTGAAAAACATCCCAATTCACAATCAAAATCATATTTCAATACACAAATGCTCTTCACAAAACAACTGTCAATGTATTCCAAGTCAAGATTTGTAATGAACTCAATGTGTCAAGTGTTTTCTTCCACTCCAATTCTCCATTATCCAATTATGCATTTGAATTGTAAAAACCTCTGGCAGCGTCAGATTCTCATGCATGTAGTGTCCCCATACAGAAGTCAGCATTAAGCACAAAGCTTTAAATAAACTGTTGAAAAGATCATCCCATCATTGTTGAAAGACTGAAGGTTTTAATATAAAACTCTAATTTTTCAGAAGTTAAAGTATCTTTTCTATTGCATTCCTAAGCTGTTAATCTTTAACTAGGAGCCCCACAGACAGACTGTAACACTCTGAAAATGTACATCATTTCCTTACTGATACCATTAAGGATCAGAATTGCATAGGTGCTGACAATATACAAATATTCAGCTGTTCCTATCTGAACTAGCATTTACTGCTAGTTATAAGAGAAACAACAGTGGACACCATGATACAAAATTTCTATATATTTTATCAGGGAAATCTCATTTAAGAGTCACACAAGAAGAATAATGTAAGAGATTTTAACAAAGTCATCGCTTGATTATATTGACATGACAAAAAGAACTAAGCCATGATGATTTCTCTCCAATCCAGACAAGCATTTACAGTCATGAATTCCAAAGCACAAACCTGAAGTGCAAGTACCTTAGACAAACAACACCTCAATTATCAAACATAGCATGAAAAACAAAAACCTGGAGTGTTGTATTTCATCAAGTCCTCCCAAAGAAAATAGCAAATTCTCAATTTTAGCTCACCATACAGTATCAAGCTACAAACTACATGGCCAGATATAATTTAAAGCTCTAAATGAAATAAAAAACTTATCTGCCCTGAGGAGAAGGACTTGGGGGTGTTGATGGATGAAAACATGAACATGAGCCAGCTTCAGTGTGCACTCACAGCCCAGAAAGCCAACCGTATCCTGGGCTGCATCAAAAGGAGCGTGACCAGCAGGTCGAAGCAGGTGATCCTGCTCCTCTGCTGTGCTCTCTGAGACCTCACCTGGAGCATTGTGTGCCGTTCTGGTGTTCTCAATATAAAAAGGACATGGAACTGTTGGAACAAGTCCAGAGGAGGGCCACAAGGATGATCAGGGGACCAGAGCACCTCCTGTATGAAGACAGGCTGAGAAAGTTGCGGCTGTTTAGCCTGGAGAAGAGAAGGCTGCGTGGAGACCTCATAGCAGCCTTCCAGTATCTGAAGGGGACCTATAGGGATGCTGGGGAGGGGCTCTTCCTTAGGGACTGTAGTGATAGAACAAGGGGTAAGGGGTTTGAACTTAAACAGGGGAGGTTTAGATTGGATATAAGGAGGAAGTTCTTTTCTGTGAGGGTGGTGAGGCACTGGAATGGGTTGCCCAGGAAAGCTCTGTATGATCCATCCCTGGCAGTGTTCAAGGCCAGGTTGGACAGAGCCTTGCATGACATAGTTTAGTGTGAGGTTTCCCTGCTTATGGTAGGGGGGTTGGAACTAGATAATCTTAAGGTCCTTTCAAACCCTAACTATTCTATCATTCTGTGATTTAGCCAGCTGTCATCTGCAAGTGTAAACGTCAGCTGGGATGTCGTGTATGGTTTGCAAGGAAATTACATGCCCCTGAACATAACTTCCCTCTGTTGATTTTAAGAAAAGAGATGGCTACCTTTTATATTTCTCTCCTAATCCTTATCTTAATAAGCAAGAATAGATGAAGGTGACTACATGAGGCCTTATTAGTAGAAGGCCTTGACAAGTCTGTTCAGTCTTCTTGGTGCCTTCATGATTAAGATGCTTACGATGTTTTTCACCATTTAAAAAATGGTTTGCATACTGTCTTCACCTCTAGCCCATCTCTAGTTGCTTTGACATGGTATCTTGTACCTAGTTGCTGTACCTTCTGCACCTAGCCTTCTCAGCACAGCTTTTGTTTGCTAACTCCTGCTATATGTGAAAAAGCAAACCCATCATTACATGGGAAAAACATGGATACATTACTGTACATAATAATGATGAAAAAAAGTTGTGCATGTTATTCTGGAATAGACAATGAATCATGGCTTGACTTCTTCCAGAGCTATCCCCCTACAAATTCTTTTACAGCATCACTCAGCAATATTTAGATGTTATGTATGCAAGTATGCTGCATATTCAAGATAAACTGGTTTCCTAGAGCAAGAGCAGTCAAAGGTTTCAAAACACTACAAAGAAAAAAACTTAAGCGAATGATATCACAAGGAAATATTCACCATTTAAGGTGATCCAATGAAACACATCAACTTGGCAGCAAAAGGATGGACTGGAAAACTGTTAAACAGTTATGCATTGCTTGATTTTAAGCTGTAATCCCAAGATTTGTTGAAAAGTCATGGGTTTTCAGTAGACACAGGTTCTTTTGCGGTATCTTGGATGCAATCTTTGGTGCCAAAGGTTTAGTGTGAGGTGTCCCTGCCCATGGCAGGGGGGTTGGAACCAGATGATCTTCAGGTCCTTTCCAACCTTAACTGTTCTATGATTCTATAATCTTAAATTCATGGGTCCCAAAATAGGTTTGTAACAGTCCAATTTTTTACTTTCTGGGTTTCTACTTCTGCACATAAGGCAGTAATACTGCCAAAATACAGTCATATATCTATTTTTATACGGATCTTGTAGAGATACATATATAGAGTACATATACATGTATATATGTATCTATGCATGTGCATAAATATATTTGCTTTAAGATCAGTACAAAAAAATGTTGAATGCTACCATGCAATTCTTAAGCTCAATGATAAACATTTATATTAAAGAAACATGAGAAAAATTACTAAAGAACACACTGAGCTCTGATACACACAGTATCCTGAGGTACAACTATTCACTTTTAAATAGTTCCAACTAGATTCCACTCAGCTTCCTGACAACTGGTATATTAAGCATAATGCTGCTTCTTTTGTTTCATGGGTGTACCCACGTGCATGCAAAAAACAGAAACGAAAACATTTTCATTCCCAGAGATCTTTTGTATCTGTACAAGTAAGTCCAGATTGCTTACAAACTGAATATGAATAGGTGTAGTATAGGAAATAAAACATTTGTAAATGGTTGCTAATCCCCAAGACAGCCAGAAAAGCAAGTAAGATTCTGCTTTTCTCTCCATTTATAGCAGCAAAATACTTTAAAGGTAAATCTCACGTGAGGTGCTGCTTTTACGCTTACCCCTAAATGCTAGGTATATAACAAGTCTCTGAGTTGTGTTTTACTGGTGGCAGACAAAAGCATAAGCCTTCTTCCCAAGCCTACCCTGAAAGTATCTTTCTGAAGAAAGCTTCCATTACTTAAAGACTACTCTTGCTCAGGTTGCTCAGTTTCAAGAGCATAAATCAACCTTCCCAAACCACCAAGATCCTCGTAGTCCACCAACATTTGCACCTAGTACCTAACTGGCTTGCACAGATGGACTAAATACAATCCGTCAAAGAGTTAATGGTTATAATCTTAGAGGTTCACAAATAACTTTTGTAGAAGTAAGTATCTCAGTAACAGTTCTGTGAAGAGCTGCGTGTATACAATGTTAATCCACCTGAAATCATTTTAACTGGATTTTGAAAGCCTTTAACAAGGCTCCTAATCACTCTTTAACTACTATGGGCTAAGCTGAAGATGTTGGCAGTAATCAATTAAAAGCTTTAGAATACAAAAAGATTTCCAATATAGATGGCAGCTACAATGCTTAATACCCTCAAACCGCGATCTGGAACAGAAAGTCGAGTAAGTTGACAATACTTGCAAACAACATGTTGGAAAAGTCTCAGCTGAAAACAGTGGAACAGTGGAAGGTTATTCCAACATCACAGGCTTCCACCATGTTAGGTGAAATTCAAGACTGATGAATGCACCATGCAGAAAGGAGGAAAACCAACCCTACCTATAAGCAACAATAACCTCTAAGTTAGCTACTACTAACTTGGGAAAAGAGATTATGAAGTACCATCCACCATGACTTTGAAGTATCAGCTCAGTGCTCAGCAGAAATCAAAGACAAAACAGAGTATTAAAGACCACTATGAAAGGAACAGAGAACAAGAACAGAAATATGTTGCTATGCCACACAAGATGAGATCACAGTGTTTGCATATAAAGTGCTGCACGGTTATAATTAGCACTCCTGAAAAAGGAAAACTGAGGTGTCACAAAGATTAAGGAGATACAGACTGTCTCCATCATAAGATTCTTCAGATTGGAAGAGAGACAACAGAAGAAAGATAAGAGAATGAAGTTTCTAGAGTGATGAGTAGATGTGACGAATTAAAAACCAATTATGACATTTCTGAATACACAGTCAAAAATTAAAAAAAAAAAAAAATCAATAAAGGTAACAACTATCAGCTTAATAGCAACAAGATACAAGTATTTTCTCCCCAGACACAACTGAATTGTGGAACTCATTGCCATGGGATATTAAGAGTCCAAAAAGCATAAATAGATTCAAGAAACCCTAGACAAATACCTGAAAAATACTGTATTCATACTGCACTCAGTTGCAGAAAACGAGAAGAAACCACCAGGAAAATGAATACTACAAGCTTGCTGCATCTCCCTAGCTCTGAGTAACCATAGAGTTACTTTGACCTTTGCTATAAAACAGCAGAGACAGGGGTGTAAAGCAGAAACAAATTTCAGTATCTGCAATGTGGATAAAGCACACTAAACACACAGTCCCAGACATAAAAATTGCTAGGTATGTTATCAAAACAAGGTAGTGTTTTTTAAACTTTCCATTAAAACAATTCACTTTGATTCCCAACACACTTCGGGAATTGAATTTTTGCTGGCAGAACATTATCTCCTCTGAGACATACTTGCTGAAATTAAGTTAAACCTTGACAGTAAGAGAAACATACACCCCAGAACAAGTCTAAATCACTACCCTCCTGTAAGTTTGCCACTGATTGATGGAAGTTACCTTCCTCTTCATGCAGCTATGCATGTTTGAAAGCTCTTGCTCAAGTGTTTTACCTACACATGTGCTTGAAAACTTGTCCCACAACTTCCATGCCAGTGCCATTATTCATAGAATCATAGAACAGTTAGGGTTGGAAAGGACCTTAAGATCATCTAGTTCCAACCCCCGTGCTGTGGGCAGGGACACCTCACACTATTTAATGCTGTGGATCTTCGCATGGTCTAATATATATTTAATGCATTTCCACTACTTCAGAATATGCTGTTCTGTATGTGACATATTGTAACAAACGTTACAGCCCTCACTTTAAACAAAAAAATGAAAGTTTCACTAAGTTACACACACACAGCATACCTTTAAAGATCCATCATCAGTTTTTAACTGAAAATTATTTCTCATTTCAAGAGAAACATGACACAGACTTGCCTTGGTTTCTTCCACACTGGCAGGTCTTTCCACATCAAAAACTGTTTAAATGGCTATTTTTATTTTTTGTCAGCCAACTCTTGCACATTAATATAATTGGATGGTGTGACTGGAGCTCCTGAATAATTTTATTGAAATGCATCACTACCTACAGAACTGGAGACTTTCATTTACTTCAGTTTCAAACGATAGTTTCCTAGATATATTGGTCTTGAAAAGCATATTTTTACTCTGTGTTGTCTCTTTTGTTGCTCTTTTTGTTCTAGTTGCACCTTCATCTCTGATGCCCTTTTCAAGTTTGTCCTTGGCTGCTCTGACCTCTCAGAAGACAACCCTATTCAATCACACCAGCTGACATCTTTCCCCTCCCATTTCTCAGATTATTGCAGTTTTCACATTTTCTGCCAACTGTGAATAAAATAAAGGGCACCATCAATAAAAAGCAATTCTTAAGCCACATTCATTTCCCTAAGAAAAACCCACAAAATAGCCACCTCATTTCCATTCAGTCCATCTTCTTCCCACCCACTGCTTTTCTTGGTCAACCACTGCATTAAGTTTGAAACCTAGCATAAACTTGGATTCAGGAACCCCCAAATATCATTACTGCAAGATTGTTCAAACTTTACTCCCCAGTTTCCTGAGGAGACCATATACTATTTCCAAAACATCCATAAAAGGAAACTCGGAAGGGAAAAACCCACCAATGTCACACAAGTAACTTAAGTGGGACTGGTTAGCATCAGAAGAGGGAAAACACGNTAAAACATCCATAAAAGGAAACTCAGAAGGGAAAACCCCATCACCATCAAGTTTTACTAGCTACTAGGGGTCTACAAGTTAAAAAGAAAAAAAAAAAAAGAGTAATGGCTCTGTTACATATAGCTTGTAGAGCAAGAAATACAGTCAGGATTTCTGAACATGGCAGTAATTCAGCAGCAAACAACTGAACCAATACAAACAAGTTCACCTAACAAGCAGTAAATGGTTTTGGCCTGAAGGGTCCTGTTCAGATGATGCCATCTTCATGACAGCAAGTACAAAATCAATAAGATCTCTCCTCAGTGCAACAAAGACAAAGCCCTGTGCTAGCATTTCACCCTGCAGAGGCCTTAAAAGTTACAGCTCAAAACCACACAGTCAAAACTGAGATATTGCTGTCCCCCTTCCCCATCACAGTTTAAATAACAAATACTCCGGGTAAATGGCTAACTTAGCAAGAAAGTGAGAGACCCATTAAAATGATTGATATTTGTAACCACAGATATCAGCTTCTATAGTACTGCATTAAATTATTTATTTAAAAGTTTCCATTACTACAGAAGTGTCAGATTTACTCACTCCAGCTTCTTCGCTCTGTATACACTAACAACTGGCAGTATGCAAACCATGCTTGAAGGAAGCCCTTCTACAATACCAACAAGTACCATTTGAATCCTCGCATGACACTCATGCCAAAATATACATATATATATAAAAAAATAAAATACATCAATATAATATATATACAAGTATTTTTATATATATTTCTTTATACACAATATTCCAAGCAAACTAAACCTTTGGTATAATAGAGTCAATAGGGAAGGAAAGAAAGAGGTGTCTACAGTTTGCTTTCTGGTCCTCTTCTAGTTTTACTTCTAGAGCTACCTCTTACTTGTGGTGGCACACATCTCTGAGGAACTTCTTGTTTGGTGGAAAAGTTGCCACTCAGAGTTGACTCTGAGTCTTCTTTCCCTTCTGTTTTCTTGCCTCTCCATAAGAATTCAGACTATTATCCAAACACAACCAATTGCTTACACACCTAAAGAATCCTTCCTGACACGAGTGCATAACAGGCTGCGCAACACTTCTACTCTACTCTAGCACTTGCTAGAAAAAAAGGGAAGAGCAAAGTCAGCCTGGGTGGCAGTGACTGCGCTCAGGTCACCTCCAGCTCCCCACTGCTGAGACTGCCATATCAGCACCACCATTTCATGTTGTGCCCTGTCATTCTCCAAAACATTCCGTGCTCCAGAATTGCACTACAATACTGATATATCAACCAAAGTTTTATGTATCAGACTGCATGCTATGCTTTCATTACGATATTCTGTAAGTTTACTGCAATTCATTATTATCTTACCATCTTTTGGTATAGAAGGAATTTTTTTTAAACTATTAAAACTTTGTATCAATCTCCCCTTAATCCCAGGCAACCAAGACAAGCACAAGCACTATCACACTGTCTTGGTCAGAGCAGGTTTTGTCATTTACTCCAACAGGTGACTGAAGCCAAAGAAAAAGAGAATTAAATTCCATGTTACAGGATTAGACTCCATAATGTCATTCTTTTACAGCACATAGCCAGAAGTCTATAAGGACAGAAAGTAATCTGTAAAATTGTAGCATCTAATACAATTCACAGTTGTTACTTAAATTAAGTTCTGCTTTTTAAAGTTTCCAACACAGTTAAGTCATTCTATGGTTAATCATCCTTCATTGTTATGAACCATATCTATGTAACTCGTAGTCTAATGTTCTTAAGCTTCAATTTCCCCCTACTGAAAACCCTTTCTTATCTGGTCCAAGGGCTCTTCCACTATCAAATTCATATGTTCCATAACACAGAAATCAAGTCGTATCTCCACTGCCCCTACAGCATGTTAGCGAGGCTGCTGGTTTTGACACTTTCATCTGGAAACATCCTTTCCAAAGCCTCACAGGCATATTCTCCAAACCATCCCCAATTAGTCAATAACCTTCCTGAACAGTTAACACTAGTACCTACCAGGCAGTAGCCACGTACACAGGTAAGGAAACTTCCCAGCTTCCATTTGCATATTTAGTTTAAAGATTATTCTCAACCACACTATTGCACAGTAAGCTCCTCTTCAGTAGCCTACTAAACTCCTTCTCCTCCCAATACATTCCCCTGTACCCCAAAACACTGCTTGCCAGAAGTTTTTGCTGTGGTATCAATATGGCCTAGAGTGACTATCTCTAGACAAACAGCTTAGCCTACTTATGCTCTTTGTACAAAAAACAAAATGAAGCTTCCTACAAAACTTTATTGAACGTTAGTGAACAAAGCCCAGCACACTATGGTAGTGTCTGTTCTATGGCACCTTTAAACAAATGGCTTTAATTAGCTTTTTAATCTAAAGCTAATACCTAATCACAACAGATTTCTTTGTAGAGTACATTTTTAAGGGCTCGGCTCCCATGAGGCACATTATGCCCAATTCCCAACTGCATCCCTGCAATCCAGGAAGTCACTTTGTATCTTTTTCACACTGCCAGACAAAGCAACATCCAACACATTTAAACACACCCTAAACTGGCAACATCTCTCTCATATTTACTAAGTAGTATCCTGCATTTACCATGCATTGGTCTAGTATATTGTGTGATAGCCTGTAGCAGTTCATGACAGAAGTGCAATAATGCTGTTTAAATGTTTAAATTACTACACAGAACACTCCCCATAAGATCCTATCAAAGGATTAATCTAGAAGAAAAATACATACGCAATATCTGGTGGAGCTGCAATAGTAGGTCTTTCAATAGTCATAAAATAAGAGGTCATACTCTGAATTTGAAATAGCTCATAAAGCTGGTATAAAACAACTTCAATATTAGTATAGAAGTTGTTATAATCTAAAAACTGAATGCCCATTTCCCCACAGATGAAAAAGGAAAAAAGCACTCAATAATGTTTTTCAGTATCAAAAATACAGTCCTACTAAATGAAAAGTGTTTGTGGTATCTTTCACTAAGCATATTAACCCTCATTTCTCATGGCAAATATGAAATCAGATAATGCAAACAAGCTAAGAGAGACCTGAACACTTTCGGGTTTACAAAACCTGAGCATTTTAACAACACTTTCCTCCATCCCTTCATCTAGAAGCATTCAATTTTTGAAAAAAAAAAAAAAAAAAAAAAAAAAAAAAAAAAAAAAAGAAAAAAAAAAAGGAAGAAAGTCAATGTTTTCAGTGTGTTTTTAGTGCCACTGCAATCTTGGTTTCCAAACTGAGTGATGGGTTTGCTGATTTATTGTGTATCAAAGCTGAACTGGTGCACTNTACAAGCATAATCATCAAGAAAAATATCAAGTTCACTGGAAATTGCTAGACCTTTGCACAGAAGACTGTTACCAAAGGCTTTAAAGCGGCTAAAATAGTAACGATTATTTCATTTTAAGCATTTCTGAGGTAAATTACATTGTTTGGAGTGTTAATCTCATCATACACTAAAGTATACGTAAAGTAAAATACACAAACTTTTGCATTAAACCAAGCTTAATGGTTTAATGCCCTCCAGGCACTGATGGCTTGGCTTCATGAGCAAAGATTTAGGAAGGGCTTTAACCACGCTTACTACTAGTACGATGACCAAGGGCATGTGGGATATGCAAATCTGGTTGGAAAAGGGTGCTTAGGCAATCAGGAAGTGTCCAATCAGGACTGTTGACTCCTGAGTAATCTCAAGCTACCCATGCGCTGGTCTGCCTGCATGCAAGGTTGGATCTGCAGCATCCCATGCACCTTGTCACCTGCCGTTTCAACCCTCGCCTGTCCATACAGACAAGTGACAGTGAGCCCTGCCAGACTGTGCAGTGGGTTTTTAGGTGAGGCACAGCTTGCGCAGAACTGGTCTCACCCTTTACACCTGAGGTTTAACTGCCACAGCCTAGATAGGTAGGATGGTGACAGCAAAGTCTGCAGGTCGTAGGTTTTGTAAGAGTGTCCTTCTCTTCAATGGAAGACCATACAAGACTAGATGAGCCCTATCTGCCCAGGTTTGAAGACAGGAGTTTTCCTTCTCCTTTTCCTTACTATTGCAACGACACAACATCAGTAGGGTAAAACTAACCTGTCTCACGATGGTCTAATCCCAGCTCACGTTCCCTATTAGTGGGTGAACAATCCAACACTTGGTGAATTCTGCTTCACAATGATAGGAAGAGCCGATATTGAAGGATCAAAAAGCGGCATCGCTATGAACGCTTGGCCACCACAAGCCAGCTATCCCTGTGGTAACTTTTCTGACACCTCCTGCTTACAACCCCAAAAGCCAGCAGGATGGTGAGGCCCCTCTTTCACAGTCTGTATTCGTAATGAAAATCAACATCAAGCGAACTTTTGCCCTTCTGCTCCACGGGAGGTTTCCGTCCTCCCTGAGCTTGCCTTAGGACACCTGTGTTACGCTTTGACAGCTGTACCGCCACAGTCACACTGCTCACCTGCTGCTGTCCCCAGAGTGGGTTGTGCCTGGTGCATGGCGCCAGAAGCAAGAGCCCCACTTGGGGCTCGCCCNTGAGCTTGCCTTAGGACACCTGCGTTACGCTTTGACAGCTGTACCGCCACAGTCACACTGCTCACCTGCTGCTGTCCCCAGAGTGGGTTGTGCCTGGTGCATGGCGCCAGAAGCAAGAGCCCCACTTGGGGCTCGCCCCCCCGCCTCACCGGGTAAGTGGCTCTAAAAAGTAGCCAGTGGTTTATCAAACGTCAATAATACACCAGCATCTGGTCTTGTGGGTGCCAAAAGGTGATGCTGTTGACATAGGAATGATGTTTCTCTACCTGAAAAATCAGCACCTGTATACTTGACGTGAGCTTGGTCTAGGAAGAAGAAAATCTATATATTAAACCACAAACTACTAATACATACCAGTTATGTATCAAATATCTGGGAAATTGCAAAGGATCTTCAGTTTCATGTCTGTTCTGCAGAACTTAGTGACTGATGAAAAGTGAAAAGCACTTCACATCAAGCTTGCTCCACTGTTTCCTTACAGAAGAGCAATAAGCTCACATGGAAGTCCTTACATCATCTTCAGATACAAGTCACATACCAATATTCCTACAACACAGATATTTGAACATGAAGGGGATAATGAAGCTGTTAAAGTCCAAATATTCAATACAGTACCGCTTTACAGCAAAGTTGGTTAATTCCTGTAAAGAAACTTCTGGTAAGGTTAATCTAATACCAAAAAACCCTGTTTAATAATAAAATCTAATGAATCCTGGCATTTCCAACACTTGTAGGTTCATTTAAAATGTCAGCAAGTTCAGATTTGTATGGTGCCCTTGAGCCTCTTGGGTTGGTTTCTCCCCTCCACCTCTTCCTCCGTCCTCTGCAAGGGATTAGGAAACTGAGAACTTGTCATTTCCCAAACTGGTTTACATAAACCAGCCCTAATTAAAGCCTAAGTCTGTTACAGCCAGGATCATGACAGATCTTCACATTTCTCTGAGAATCTCAAAGACCATTATACTACTAGACAGGACAGCCAGAAAAACACAGCTATTATCGGTTCTCAAATAATTACTGAACAGAACCCATGATAATTACCAGTGTGAAGTGAAATACAACTAAAATTTTATGTTGAAGTGCATACTTCTGGAAAATGTTCCTACATTAGTTCTTAGTGTCAGTGCAGTATTTTATTATTGAAGTTAACTATGCAAAAGGTCTACAGCTTTTACACCATTATGCAGGGAGACTTCAGCACGTCTGTTTTTCAATGAAAGCCTATTCTGGCAAAAAAGTCATCCTCCATTTAAAGTACCACTGAGAACTGCAACACTGACTTTTTAACTCAGTCCCAGAGATGCTTTAGAATTTTTAATGCTTCATAGCCATGTGATACTTAAATCATAATTAAAAAACCCACAAGGGTAACACTTCCAGTTCCATACAAGATTGGAAAAACACAGTCTCCCTAAAGTGACCTACAATATGCACAGCCTCAATGACTCACTTTTATTAGTTTCTCCCTGGTGAGGTTTCCTCTCCCCAAGACACTGTTACATCACTAAGCCAACAGACAAAGAACTACTCAGTTGAGTATCACTTGGCTTTAAAAAGACCAAGACAAAAATAAAAACATAGCCATTTACTCCATAATAAGAAACATGTTTGCTTATATTTTTCTCCACAATATTTCAGTATTCTTTTCTGTTCTCAACCCTCCACAATGCCTCAACATTCAGGAAGACTCCTGCATTTTCTACGGTACAACACACCTTCCCCTCAGAAGGGGCTGAGAACTGACACATACCACGCTGCTTGTTGACATCGCTGCTGCCCTTCCTGCTCTGGAAGGCAAACCATTAAGCCAGTGGAACCCAACACCATTAACTTAGCTCTTCTGCTCACAGTAAAGCTGCCATCAGCAGCAGCCATGGGCAAGTTCACACTCACAAAACTCTGCAAAAGTCTATTGGAATTGCTGAGTGCACTTACTACAAAGTATTCTGTCTCAGTGATACTGTTTTCAAATTCTGTCTTTCACTTGATAACACTGAATCAGGCAAGACAATAATTATTTTCACTTAATGCTGAAGCCCAACTGAACTTTGCTCACCCTCATATAATACAGAAAACATCTAAAGCAGGAACTCCTCTGCAGATAGACAGCACGATATATCGTAGATACTTTACGACCTGATTTCAGTCAGGTGTTAGACATTTACCATCTCATATTGGGCCACCTAAATTTTAACTCCCCAGAGTTTTTCACTTTTCACATGGTCCTGGACAGTCTATCTTTCAAAGTGAAAACCTCAGACACTTATAAACACGTATTTGTGCATTCACCTCAGACTGCCCAAGGATGCACTTGCTGCCCTACAAACAAACACAGCTTGTTAGACTGGAATAAATTTATAGTAAGGGCCTGATTTGCACTTGCAGCAATACAGGTGTAACTATCAGGTGGTTTTCTATTTGATAGAGCATACAGAAATAGAAGAGCACCAAAAATGCAATAGCAGCACTTGTTTAACCAGTACCCCAGCTAGTCCTCTGGGACCATAAAGCAGGAGCAGTGGCTGTTGCACAGGGAAGCAAACAGATGGAGGGAAGCCTAGCGTACTGGCAAAGCTTTGGGGCTAGTAAGGCTTCACAGGGAGAGCATATGCAGAAACTGTGTGAAGAAAGGAACTGAAATGCTCACATGGGGACTGAACAGTAAATAATTTTGATGCTAGGGCAAGTTGAAACTAGTCCTAAAGCAGAAGTTATCAACTGTAAAGAAGGATGTAGGCCCCTACTAAATTGTCATTTTAACATGTCAGTTATAAAAGTGAAAATTCTTGATCTAGACAAATTATAGAGCTTAAACTTCCTATAGAAAGTATACTACTACTGAGGCCCAAGGAGACATTTCAAGTCAATCATTCATATGAATACTTCCTCCAAGAAAAAATTTTACTATGTACTCTGAGTTGAACTACTTAAAAATACAAAGATCCTATTTTCTTTCAGTGATAAAACTTCCAGAAAGAGCAACAGTCATATAAAAATTACCAGAAGTAATAGAGATCAAATAGGAAAAAACTTGCTTTTAAAATAAAGGTTTCCCAGTAGCAGAGGTTATTTAAGATGAAGCAAATTTTAATCCAGTTGCTCCTTAACAAACACATTTCAGAGTAAAATAGAGCTGTGGTGCCATTCTGTCAGTGGCAGCTGTGTTTTGAAAGGCTTTTGCCACTCCCTTATGTCCCCAGATACTCATTTCTGTGCTCCAGAGGTGCCAATCCTATTGTTTGCATGACTGTGCTCCAAGTTAGGGTTTCACGAGCTATTCCATTTAAAGGAGAAAACACAAACCAAAACAGCAAAAACATCCTAATAAAGTACTTGTTAAAAATACAGCCCATACAACAATCCCAAAAGTCAAAATGACAAGCTAGGAGAGAAGTAACAGAAACATCTTAAATTGGATTTTCCCTTGCGCAGAATAATGGAGTCACAGCTTTGTAAGAGGGAAAAATCATTCACATCTGGCAAGAGACTGCACTCCTGCTTTGTTTCTCCTCCCATTTTAGCAAGTCTTCCCCAACAAGAGAAAACCCCACCCATGCCTAACAAGTTCTACTTTCTTCCTTAAGAGCTTGTAAGAAGTATAAAGAGTGCAAAACCAACAAAAGCTGAAAGGTCATTTTTTTTCCTAGTTTTCAACAGGAGGTAAGATGGAACTCCCTTCAACTTTCATTCTGAGGCAGACACACAGCAAAGAGGGCAGAATATAGGATATACAGAAGAAAAAAAAGAGGAGCATTTGGAAAGCACAGAAAAAAATGCTGACAAATTTGGGGGGGGGAGAGGGGGAGGAGGAGGAAATCTCATAAAAGGATTTTTTTCCAAGAGGCGAAAAAAGAGGAAGAAAATATTTGAAATTTACTAATACTGGATAAAAGAAACCATGCTATCATATTTGTGAAGTGAAATTTCTTGGTCTTGTGCCTCTATTTGAATAGGGGTATATATTATAGAATCATAGAATCATTAGGGTTGGAAAGGACCTTAAGATCATCTAGTTCCAACCCCCCTGCCATAAGCAGAGACACCTCACACAAAACCGTGCCACCCAAGGCTTCATCCAACCTGGCCTTGCACTATGCCGGGGTGGATGGAGCACTCACAACTTCCTTAGGCACCCTAACAGTAAAGAATTTCTTCCTTAGATCCAATCTAAATCTCTGTTTAAGTTTGAACCCATTACACCTTGTACTGTCACTACAGTCCCTAAGGAAGAGCCCCTCCCCAGCATCCCTATAGGCCCCCTTCAGATACTGGAAGGCTGCTATGAGATCGCCACGCAGCCTTCTCTTCCCCAGGCTAAACAGCCCCAGCTCTCTCAGACTGTCTTCCTATGGGCTTTCTGGGCTGCAAGCACACACTGAAGTCGGCTCACATTCATGTTCTCATCGACCACCACCCCCAAGTCCTTCTCTGCAGGGCTGCTCTCAATCTCTTCTTTGCCCAACCTGTACCTGTGCCTGGGATTGCTCTGACCCAGGTGGAGGACCTTGCACTTGGCATGGTTAAACTTCATGAGGTTGGCATCAGCCCACCTCACAAGCGTGTCAAGCTCCCTCTGGATGGCATTCCTTCCCTCCAGTATATCCACCAAACCACGCAGCTTGGTGTCACTGGCAAACTTGCTGAGGGCGCACTCAATCCCACTGTCCATGTCAGCAACAAAGATGTTGAACAAGACTGGTCCCAACACCGACCCCTGAGGGACACCACTCGTCACTGGTCTCCAGCCGGACACTGAGCCACTGACCACAACTCTTTGCCTGTGGCCATCCAGCCAGTTCTTTATCCACCGAGTGGTCCACATCCACCTGTCAAATTGATGTCTCTCCAATTTAGAGACAAGGATGTTGTGTGGGACAGTGTCGAACGCTTTGCACAAGTCCAGGTAGATGACGTCAACTGCTCTACCCCTGTTCATCAGTTCCATAGTCCCATTGTAGAAGGCCACCAAATTGGTCAGGCAGGATTTCCCCTTAGTGAAGCCGTGCTGGCTGCCACCAAGCACCTTGTTGTTTTTCATGTGCCTTAGCATGCCTTCCAGGAGAATCTGCTCCAAGATTTTGCCAGGCACAGAGCTGAGACTGACTGGTCTGTAATTCCCCAGGTCGACATTCCAGACAAACAACACAAAACATTGATATGAAACAAGACTGAACTCAAAAGACTACCTTTGACTATTATTGTGTTTTTTCTGATTCAATATACAAAACACCTGCTGTAATGTGTAAAAACAGGAGCAAAACTGGTGGGTTTACTTGTTTAAAATAGAAATTGATTGCTTCATGAACAGCCCACTTAGCAAAACATAATCCCTAACAGAATGCTGTGAATAGATCTGCAAGACTTTTGGATGAAAAACAGGCTACTGATGTGATTGTCAGAGACTACATCACCACAAGTCACGCTACTGTAACAGCCACACAGTCACTGAACAATTTCTGCATGAACACAACTGCTTAATAAAAAAAAAATTAATAAATTACACTTACTATGCTCTTTTCAGCTTCTCAAATAAAAGAAAAAAAAAAAAAAAAAAAAAAAAAAAACCCAACAAAA
>NDXB01018213.1:82964-94407 GCA_002631895.1 Agapornis roseicollis
TTTTTTTTTTTTTTTTAGCCAGACTTTTGCTCTAGATCAGGATTTTGTTCTGGAACATGCAATTTCTGTCCCAGCATATCACACAAGTTAGTTCCAATTCAGCAGTAGCTGCAGTTTTAAATACAGACATGCATTCGAAACCTTACCTAATCAGAACTCAGCATAGCTGATGAGCAACCGTCTTTCTTCTACTCATAAAATAAAGCAGTATTAGCCAAGAGAGGTCTTCTACATAAAGCTTTGTCTCCAAATAATGTTGAACTAAATCATTGCAGCTCTGCGGTTGAGCATGGCTCACTGGAAGCTGCATACACAATGGGGAATTTATTTACAACAGAATTACAGGCCACAAGAAAACGTGAGATAGGCTTAAACATCTAACAGAATTCACACCCAACTAGAAGGAGAATAAGCACTCCCTGCACCACCCTGCAGTGTCAAACAATTGTCTTTAAATTAGGACAGAATTTTTACTTCCACTTTATATCCACAAACTAGCTCCATGCACTACTGGCAAACCAAAGGAGATTCCTCATTGAAATCACACCACTTTAATTTTTCTCATTCAGTATGAATACTCAATAGGAAATTCTGTCCAATATGGTGTGAATTAAGAAAAAATTGGGTGAAAACAAAATCTGTACATTCTACCAAATACTATTTAAGAAAAAAAACATCCTCACCTGTGTTGCCTACCTGTCCTATGTGACCATTTATATTCAAGTATATTTGCAGTTCTCAAATAGATCTTAGCAGGTACCCAAGTTTTCTCTACCAAAACTGAAACCACTTAGTCCTTTAGAAAATGCCTCATGGAAGTGGCTCAGTTTCTTCTGCACAGCTCTAGGGCAAGCTCTATAGTGAGGATGCTCTAGTCAAACGTATAAGGAAGCCATGAAAACCTCCAACTTACCGGTATCAAGCAGCCCTCTTCTTACCACAGCACTTCTCAACTAAGCCTTCCATCATCAATACCCTAAATCCATATTCTCAATTTCAAACACTCCTACAGTAACCTCAGTCTCTAGCGTTATCTTTGCTGTTCCCTATTTCAGTATCCCACTTATCAAAGATCCTCTCTCATCCTGCCATACTAACCAATTCCAGATAAAGGGCACAAAGACAGCTGCCTGTTATCTTAACTGTCCAGAAAAGGCTTGTCAGGACACACTTGCTGCAGAGCTAAAAACTGTGCACACCTATGCAGCAAACACACAGCTCTGGGCAGGACATCTGTGCTGCTCTCCCTGCAGTTGCCACTCCAGTCAGGAAACTCAGTCACTTCCCAGTCACCTGGTGGGGCACTCACTGACTGCCTCTCAGATACTGAGGAACAGGAGTTTTGCTTTCTCCCTTCAACACAGACCCCTGTCCATGTGGTGCGCTGGCCATAAGTACATACAACACATGCAATTAAGAGATTTGGTCTTGTGCTATTTAATGCTTAGTCTCCCAATTATCTTGAGTCACTTAGGGCCACTTCTTTCCACCACCTCTCCCTTTGCTAAGGGCACAGATAAATCCTAAATTCTGTGCCAAGAAAAACAAGTTCCCAGCTTGCCCAATTATACTTCATATCAATAAAGTGTTTTGACCATTAACACTTCCTCTCTTTCCATCCCACTTGCTGGAAATACGGATGCTAATGATTCAGTTAATGAATAAAGATAAGACAGACAGAACCACATCCTCACCATTTATGTGTGCCTGTCCTCCCAGTGATAATCTATGCAGTATTATAAAATGCTTAAGAAATTGAATTTGCACAACTTCAAAAATTAGTGTGCTCCTCCTGCCCCTTATTACTAAGGATAAAGTCAATATAGCAAGGATTATAAAATATTCTTTGAAACTTTACAAAACTGTTAAGCTTAAAATCAATCACTCAAAAGTTAGGAAGTATCATTAGTAAGACTATCTATGAAATCCTAATTCAGCTTTTCTCTGCATAAACATTATGACACAGTACTTAACTATACAATCACAGATTGTTTCTTCACCTGAAGAGCACACCAAAGTTTTCAATAATGAACAGATATGGGCCCCAATGTTGTAGTCTGCACATAAATTACATTTTTTTATAGAATCTCACACAGACAGAATTGAAAAATATTTCAGGAGGTCATCTACTCCATCCTTCTTCACACTGTGAATCACTGTTGCAATACACTTCTGTTAGATCATTATACAAACTATTCTTTCAACACTTTTTTTATTATTATTGCCTCAAACCATGTACATTGTTCACATCTTCATTATCCCAGTGTTATAAAGATCAGCAGTTAGAAAATTTGTCCTGTTCACTGCAATTCAAGTCTTTTACTTTCTTTCCTACTTGACATAATCAACATTTTATTACACTTCTTTGTATTTATCTTTTGTATGTCTGAATAAAGTCCTGTACACCTGCCAGGTTTTGGGATTGTGGATTTTTTTCTGTTCCAGATTTGGCAACATCAATATTTCTGTGATCTGAACTGTCTCCAGTAGCCTGTCTCCTCCTTGAAGGACAAGGTCCCACAGTAGACACAGCATTCCACCTGGAGCTCTTCCACCACTGAAGAGAATGAACAAGTTAATTACATAGGATACGCCAAAGACCATAACCCATAAGATCCTGTTGACTGACATTCTTTCTGTGATCCACGATAAACACCAGGTCCCTCTATTCAGCATTGCCTATTCCCCATCCTAACCACTGTGCAGGTTTTCAGATTCTTCAGTATGATACTATCATGCACTGAAAAGCACCTGGATTTTCAGGCCCTTGTTTTACTAGCATACTTCTCTCTTCCTCCCTCTCTCCCACTATTGAATTTTTGCTTCTTCCATCTACTTCAAGCCACAAGACCAGAGACACTGCCTTGACCAGATAACTAAAGCCAATTCAAAATTCTATACAGGGAACTGATTCACAGAAAAGCAGCCTGTCCAAACCAGAGGGGAGAACTGAAGAGGACTAAAAGGACTAGAAAACAATTTGTGTGTGAAGAACAAGCAAGTAGGGGATGTAGGCTGAAACTGCTAGAATTGAAAGTTAGCAACAAACATAAGCAACTATAAGAGTTCTTTTTACGATAATTTAATTTAAAAAACAAAACAAAACCAAAATCCTACTACACCTTGACACAGCATAGTATGCCTTTCCATCTCTAAGGCTAGTTAACTCCCTGTTACACCACCAGCTGTTACGCATTGCTTACAAATAGTTTACTTCTTACATTTCTGTGGATTCCAGTTCAGTACACTGTTTTATCATACACTGGATCTTTAACATTCTGAAGACAGAAGTCTCTGGCTTTCTGATGAACTCTTCTGCTCTCTGTTACTTAATCTGACCATTCCATGCCATTCTGGAAATAAAACAAGGAATTATATCTAAGAAATTACATTTTACTTAGTAAAACTAAGAAACAAGGTCAAATTCTGAGTGCCTAATTTGAAACATTAATGAGTATTTAGAGTTACAGACAGAAGATCTATTCAGGAACAACTCCCCTTGACTTCTTTGGCAGCTGCAAGCACTCAGCATTTCTGCAATACAGATCCCAGAGGTCTCAAGACCAGTAAATGAGGAACACACAGCTAGTGACCACCTGTGGGAAGCTTGGTTTAAGCAACTTGCTCACATCACTGAAACTCTGCAAGAGCAACATAATTCAATTGTCTAGGACAGCATTTAATTACATTAACAGTGAAATCTTTATTCAAACTTCCCTTTCCCTCGCCTCATTCATTTCACACCTTCAAACATCTGCTACAAAAGGAGCAAGAGTCCTACAGATAACTTCATTTGCTATCCAACACCCATTCCTCCCCAGAGGAGGATCAGTTTTGCACACTGAACACAGTGAGGGTTCTGTCTACATGTGGGGTATACGTATGTACAGATATTTACATGCAGGTGCCTATACACCTATAAATATTATTGATATAGTGTTTAAGGCCAGGTTGGATGAAGCCTTGGGTGGCATGGTTTAGTGTGAGGTGTCCCTGCTTATGTCAGGAGGGTTGGAACTAGATGATCTTAAGGTCCTTTCCAACCCTAACTATTCTATGATACTATGATTCCATGGGTATACACTATGTGATCATGTAGCTGTGCCTGTAAGTTATGGTACAGAAGTAGATTAAAATTGTACAGCTTATTGTAATGTCAGTATTTTCAGCTTGCCAATTTCTGCCTTTGCAGTCTTCATATGCTGCCTCAATTTCTGTGGAAGAAATCTTCCAGTTTTTAAAACAAACCCTGAAAAACACTGCTGTCACAAAGCTGAAACATGCACATTCATGAAATGTTCAAGGAGAAGCAGCAGATTATCATGCTCCCGGCTGAGAAGAGAAAACGGCCAACGCTATGAAGCCCCAGGTTCTGTGCAGAATTCTGGAGAAAGTGTCCCAGAACAACATGCCCACGCTTCCCCATTCCTAAATTCCAAGCTTCATGCTTTTAGCTACATCTCTTCAAGTCTGGTCACAGTCCCTTATCTTCCCTGCTTCTGATTCCTTCTTTCAGCACCCTTTTTTTGAGGTTTATTTTCCTTTTTCAAACTGAGTCCATCTGTGTTTCCCAGTGTGCTTACACTTACCAGGCAGCACTGCTTATTTCTTTGAGGTTTAATTTCTGCATTGCAGTTTCCCTCATCCACAGATCTATTTCCCTGACCTAATGTCTTGCCTCCTAGCCCTTGTGGCCTGCAATTTCCAGTCTCCTTTTCATAAACCCTCTTGTGATTTGTGTGTCTCACCCCCTCCTACTCCTACAACTTCCAGGTTTCTGCACGCATCTTGTCAATGAGCAGAACAGTCACTGAAAAAGATCCCTTATGCCTGCTGCTTAACTAAAACCTGAGTCCCATGCTTGGTCTTTTTAAAAGCCTTCTCTGATTTCCCTCTTGGGCCTAATGCAATCAACACCACTACACCACAAGGTAGATGCCCAAGTTTCCCTAAAGAAAGTAAAGCACCCCATTGCATAGCACAGACATAACTTTAGGAACAAGGTAGACAAGTACTAGTCTCAGTCCTAAAGCTCAACCCAGTCCCACTTCTGGAGCAGTTCAGACAGACTTTCACAACAAAGTCAAATCTTTCACATACCACTTTGGGCTATGGGAAGCATATTTAGTACCTGGTCAGTATCAACAGGTAGGTAAGGTTCCATGACAATAGGCCACATCTGAGTTCTAGCAGACAAAAAAAAACCAAAAAGCATCATCTCTATCACATTATGTGCCTAAATTCAGTTGCTACAAGCTTTTGAAAAAAAATATCCTTTTCAAAGCAGCAGTGGAGAAAACATCCCCTTCAGAGCAGGCACAGTCTGACAAAGTTTAACTGCATGCTCCAAAGCATACAGGTGTTAAAGTTGTTCAGAAAAGAAGCTGACAGAGCTCAAAGCAGTAACTATTGTTTTCCTCTTGCCTTAACACCAGAAGTAGCTGAACTCTTTCAACTTATGTTTCACAAAGCAAAACCAAAAAGCTTTGGCCCATAGCAAAATGTACACTTAATAAAATTTCAGTTGAAATAGTAAAGTTTGTTCTCAATGCCACTGCAAAGCAATAACAATTCTTATGAGCATTTTAGAACACCTTGCAGGTTTAATGAGAACTAGTACAATCTGCCCAGTCTACCACTTCCAGTATCTACCTGTTCATTTTACCTGTCATTAATTACATTGATGTCATCAGCAATGTAAGCACTGATGATCAGTTCTCTCTCTTCCCTATCTCGTGCATTAGGAAAAAGCCACCATTAAACCATTCCTCTTAAGAAAGAGTTTTTCCCTTAGTCTTCTAAAACAGCTGTCTCCAATAATATCAACAGCTGAAAATACAGCACATACAGGGAGTGTCAATCAGATCTGTTACTGTGCTCATATGAGTTTAGCAACCCCTAAAGAAAAGCACAGAAATATATGACTTTTAAAGGGATAAAAAGGCATCACATCATGTAACTCCAGAGTGCAAAACTGGCCATACTGACAAGGACTCTGTGAAAATGTGGTGTTTGTACATGAGTCACAAAAGAAATTAAGTCTGCATTGTTCATTTAATGCTACTATTTGACTTAACTTTGGGGTTCTAAGACACTATTTCCTCATGGCTCTTTACTTATACATAAGGACAGGTTCCCATAACATACTCTGTTTAATAACTCTTGCACAACCAGTGTTATTCATACCGTATGCCACAATGGGTCAGGCTGGAGACACACTAGTAGTAAAGGACATCATCCATAATAACTCTTACGCAATTAGTGTAATTCATACTGTACACCACAACGGGCAAGGCTGGAGACTCCCAGTAGTTTAGGACATCAACCATAAACAGATTTACTTTCAAATGAAGGAAAGCCATGTCTCCCACAGTTGAAGTGAAACTGTATTATTAAGAAGTCTACTCTGCTTCACTCCTCTCCCAAGCAACCCTCCCACACACACACTATGAATTGAAAAGTAAGAACTGGGTTGTCAGAATCTGCTATTTAACACAAGCATCATCTCACCATACTTCTTGGAAAAGACATGTGCTGCAGCAAGAATCACTGCTCTTTAATGCATCTAGTGCCTGAAATCTGTTTCCAAGGCAGGTCAAAACTCTTAAACCCTACTTCGTTAAAGGCATGTTATACTTCCAGTCACAGCCTTGCCTGAGAAATCAAAGACCTTACTTCACAGAAAACAAATGTCACTCACAAAACAGGCAAAACTGAACAAAAAGCTGCACTGTCCACTAGCTTGTTTAGCATTCTAACTTCTTGAAAGAACATGTAAACAAAGAACACATTTCCTCTGGCAAGACTACAAGTCTAGCTTGCAGACACAAGGCTGACAAACAAAGCAAGCACAGCATAGAAAGCAGCCTTAAAGGGAATCCTCCAACCATATGGGTCTTCTGTGAAAATGAACTGGAAGCAAGCTTGACAAGCTGAGCTGGCCACAAGAGACACGATACCAAGTCAAGTGTCTGCAACACATTCATGCAATTAAGTTGAATAAACAATACCCTGCAACTGTCCCATAAGGCAGATACATCTGATTCCCTGCTTGACCTCCACAAGTTGTCTTTAGTCCCTGAGTCTCTGAGGAGACCCACTGCAGACTTTTCCAAGTCTAGCTCACAGCTCTCCACACTCCTCGGAAGAACCACGCAGTGAGACAAGATAAATCCTCCTGATTGTCAGAGAGGGAATTGCACAGATTGTGCAATGGAACAAAAGCAAAACCACAGCCTGGGCTGAGCAATAAGACACAGAGCCTGACCAAAGCCCTAGTTCAGAGGTGCTCTAATATATACCTACCATTAGGCACATCAGCAATCTATCCATATACTCAGAATTCAGCATCTGCTTAACTGTGAAAACTGAAGCCCTGATTCAGCAACTTGTGACTTCAGTGGGAGTTGGATCAGGCATTCCAAAACCCAAGCTGATTTTCTATTAAATTTTCTTAAGCACTGACATTCACTTTGCTATTTCAACTGCAAGCAAGTGGCTCTAACAGCCATTCTGCTCTTACTCGATGATTTTTCTGCATAACTCAAAGTTGTAGGAGTTTATTCTTGCTGTTCCTACACAAGTCAAGCCCAAATGGCGAGGAAAGCAAATGAACTGCACCCAAGAGAAATACTCAAGGAGTTGTAAATTTGTGGGGCGATTAAGGGAATATTGCCCAAGCCTACTACTTATGACTAGTACGCATCTTACACAGCACCATCAAAACATTTGAAGGCTAAAAGAATAAAGGCTGCATCCTATTTTTTTAAACACTATAGGCCCAAGACATGAGAAATGCATTTCACCTTAACCTAAAAGGAGCAAAATATTCTTGTTTTCTGCAACCTGCAGTATTTGAATCTCTACCATCAATGGACCATTTCAAAGACGTCTACCAAAAGCATCCTCTGAAGAGCAAGTGTGCTCTTAGTATGCAAAAGTTCACATGCCCAGTGGAAAGAGAAAGCTATAGGACTCTCAAATCAAAACAGCCTGAAGGCTCCTGCACTAGACTGAGCAGGAAAGCATTGCTTTGGGCAAGATCTGCTGTCTCCGGGTACTCTCTTCCAGCAGAACAAACACTGGCTAGGTTACATAATATTTCTACTGCTGTTCTTAAGTTATACAAGAAAGCAGAACAATCACACAAAAGCTGATAGAAATCCACCACAATGTTTAATTAAGAACTACTAAATATGAGACAATTAAACAAAGGCCTTCACTGACTTCCTATGAAAACCTAGAAAGAGAAACCCAGCCATTCTATTAAACCCAAAGAGGCAAAAACGCCCAAACAAGTCTCCAACTTATGAACTTATCACTTTACCTTCTCCTATTTGTATGCAAAGCATATTCTAACTTAAAGAATCTCTGAAGCTTACTAGATATTACTGACTGTCACACAGGCTGGAAATGGTGCAACTCTTGCTGGCTAAGAAGGGAGCAGCGCCTAAGAAGGGAGCAGAGCCTAAGTTCCCTTAAAAGCTAATCAGTCACCACCAAAATGCAAACTACATTCTGAAGTAGAAACAAAGTATTTTTAATAAGATAAGTATGTTTTATAACATCAAGGCTTCTTGAGCACCCAACAATAATCACCACGTGTTTAAATAAAAGAGCCAACCCTAGCTGGTCCACAAAATTGGTTAATGCAGGTTCTAATCACCACTTCCCACTTAGCAACGATTTATTGACTCTGATAAAAATGTATTACTTTATACCTGCTATCCATCAAAAAGAAAACCTACAGTCACAGCAAAATCATCTCTTTCTATGAAATGGCAGTTGTTGCATTTTTATTTTTTTTTAAGTATTAGAGATGAACCAAGAAGTACTATGGGAGCAGAACCAAAGGAGACATCTTTGTGATTAAACTGCCTGCTTAAATACAGACTAATTTTGATGTCTAAAGCCACTAGAGAAAAGAAGGGAAAAGAAAGGGGGTCACTGATTTCTGGCTGCTTTAAAGTATGTACTAAGCACACACACACACCCTCTGAAGCCCCAACAGTTGTCTCCACACACACGTCACACCACAGCAGTGCTCTGCCTTTCCACAGGCTCCGATGCTTCTTCACAACTTAAAAGGCGAAGACGAATCCGGCTGCCCTGCACCCCGCAGGTGCCACCACCGCCTGAGACTTGGCACCCTCAAACGCTCCAGGCACCCCCAAATGCCGCAGGCGCTGGACATCGCGCTCCGGGCACCACCGGCTCGCACAGGGCACCCCACACGCCGGGAACACGGGGTCCCCGGTAGGTGTGGCACAGGAATGCCACCAGCCTCCCCCCACTGCTGCTCTTCTTCGCTGCACAGAACGGGTCCCGCGTCCGAGGCTCCCCTCCCCGCCCCGGCCGCGAACAATGCCCGCGTTTTCTGGCTGAGCTCCCCAGCAGCGCCGCGCACACGAGCAGCCCCCGCCCGCCCGCGGCACCGCCGCATTGTTAGAGGCGCTGCCGACCCCCGACAACAGACACCGGCATGCGGGGACAGCAGAGCTCAACCACCCCCTTCCACCGCGGCACACCTGCCGCGGCTCGGCAGGCCCTCTTTGTTCCCTTACCTGCGGCGGGTGAGCCCCGCAGCGCCGGCACGGCGAGCAGCAACGGCAACAGGGCGGGCAGCGCCGGCCGCCACCTCGCCGCGGCCGCTGAGGCCACAACGAAGCGTGTCACCCCCTCCATGGCACGGCACGCCGCGGCCCGGCGTCAAGTCATCGCGGCGCCCCGGGTCCCCCCCGCGGGATGAAAGGGCTGGGCGGGCTCGGCGGCTCCTCCCGGGCGCATCCACCGCCGGCGGGGCTGGGACACTCGGGGACGGGAGGCCGCCGTACTCCTCCCTCCCCACGCCCACCCCGAGGGCAGTATTCACTGGGGCTGCGCCGCGGCGCTAGCTACCTCCCCGCAGCAGCGGGACGGGTGAGGGACAGCAGGGCCCGTGAGCGGACAGGGAGGTGGAGGGAAGCTCCAGAGAAGCGAGGCTCGCCCGGGCTGGCAGCTACGGCCCCTCACGTGGGAAGCAGCAGCAGCTCTGTCCCTGCTGCCCGACGCTCGCTCACTCTCTCGCTAACCCCGGCTGAGGCCGTCCCACGGCGCCGAGCGCAGCGGGACCGCCCGCCACCTGCGCGCCGCCGTCCGCGTCTGCGCGGGGGCGCGCCCGCCCCTCCCCTCTCCGCCGCTGGGCGGGGGCTATGGAGAGGGAAGGGAGGGGCCAAGGCCCTTGTGCGGCCCGGGTCAGCCAACGGCCGCCCCCGTCAGGGGGACCCGCGGTGAGGCCGAGGGCTGAGGTGATGCCCGCAGACGGGCTCTCGCTTCCCCCTGGCTGCGAGCGGAGTCTGGGGGGCTAGAACAATAATGAACGTCCGCGTGGAAAAGGAGAAGACGCAGGGATGAGGGCATAGCTACGTGGCAGGACAGCCTCGCAGCGTTAGTGTTGCTCTGGGAGAGAGCGAGCGCAAAGACCGGAGGATCGTTTCACCACAGGGTACCTCTGCACCCCGGCTCACCTCAGGAGTCTGGCTGCCACCGAGGGGTGGGTAAAGGTCCCACCGGGCAGCCGAGCTGCGCTCACCTAGTTTGCAGCTGCTCCCCCGGTGCAACAGGCTAACAGTACATAACAGTACATGAGGGTCCTTCCCAACGCTGTTCTCTGCGCAACATGGGNCGGCTCACCTGTCTGGCTGCCACCGAGGGGTGGGTAAAGGTCCCACCGGGCAGCCGAGCTGCGCTCACCTAGTTTGCAGCTGCTCCCCCGGTGCAACAGGCTAACAGTACATAACAGTACATGAGGGTCCTTCCCAACGCTGTTCTCTGCGCAACATGGGTCACACACATACACCTCACACCCAGAAGAGTGGAGCAAAGGGTTCGTTTTGCTGACATACAGGACTAAAGCAGTACCTGTAAGCTTTAGCTGTACATCACACAACAATGTACATCAAAACATTGTATCATGCAGGCAGCACAATGTGGTAGATCGTTCACAATGTAAGTAAGCACTGCTGAAATCTGCCGAACTACATCAGCTGAAGATTTGGCTCAACATAGGCACAGAGGGTAAGGGGAGGGTGTAATAAACCAGTCTGGTTTTAGCTTAAACATTTTCAGGTCAGAAAGTCCAGAGTTACCCTGTCTCTGGCAAGGGATCAAAGGCAGTCGCCATGATGAGTACTTCAGGCCTTCCAGCACAAGACCTATATTTTCATTCTAAAAGTCTTGGCCAGTATGATATAATTTGCTTTCATTGTGTGCAGTGGAGAGATGTTTCACAGGAACTTCGTGGGTGATTACAACCTGTATCTGAAAATGAAACTCAATATCTAAACCATAACATTGCATGCAAAGATGTTAAATGTTCCAAAAAGAAGGCCACAGTGGGACAAAAAAAAAAAAAAAAAAAAAAAAAAAAAATTTAAAAAAAACCAAACCCCCAAAAAAAACCCAA
>NDXB01018213.1:94541-232240 GCA_002631895.1 Agapornis roseicollis
TTCAAAAAAACAAAAGGGGAAAAAAAAAAAAAAAAAAAAAAAAAAAAAAAAAAGTAGATTGAGTAGATACCAGCCCTCTGAAAACAGCTCAGCTCAAAAGAGCACTCTTTAGCCTTATTTTTTTAATACATACCCACCATTTGTGGATATGTGCCATGTCAGGCACTTCCTTGCTGCCATCTTTCTTAGTTTCTCTTGTCCTTCCCAGCCATTTTTGCAGTTCTGCAGTGCAGGCTGAACAATAGCCACCAAAAGCTCACAACCCCACTTCATTCCAATATGCCTTCCTTATAAGCAGTGGCATGCACCTGTGCCTGGTGTTGGAGCATGCAGTTTCATACTCTTTCTGTTTGCCAGGTGTGGATTTCCTTTTCTTTTAATAAGCTAGACCTCAGAAGTACTCAGTAGGTGAATAGGATTCCATCCCTGCTTCAGATTCAGTGAGAGTTTTGGCAGTTATGACCCTTGAAATACTTAATTTCAAAACCTACTTCAGACACTGCCTGTCAGCTCTTTTGATGAAAGAGAGCACACTGTATCCTTGTCCTTACACTGCCTCTAGTAACAGAGCTCATAAGACTGCCTGTAGTACATTTCAGATTGCTTGTGGATAATTTGTTCCACCAAGATCCAAAGGTAACTTCCCAGACTAAAGTGTGAGACAACTCCTCTCACATTTCTGAGATGATACCCATAATGAAATCCACCGCAACTGCTAAGTCGTTCACTGTTTCAGCTAACATGATTTCCTGCTCCAGTTCCCAGCGTTCAGTTCATGAAAATAATCTTCTGATCTTGTGTTTGGGTTCATGTTCCCCAGTTTCTGTGTCTGTCAAGACCAAACGAGTATTTATGTTATTTCCCCGCTTCCTGGACTAATTTAAGAACTGTCACATTTGCTCACATATTCTCTATTCCTTTGCAATTTCACATGTTCCATCAGACACCTCCAAATTAAAATCCTGTTGTTAAATACCAACCAGCACTGAAAGAGGAGCTGTGAGGTGGCTACCTGTTATGCTGCTGTTCCCCAGAAGGTGTTTCTGGGGATTTTCACTAGTCACATATGATCCTCTCTTATGCTTAGCCTCCTCTTTCACTTGAGCCTTACCTTTGGGGCAGTGCTTTTGCAGTTGTAGCTCCTACTCTTAGTGATTGCATTAACTTAAGTATCTTTGTACTGTTGATTAGTTCGTGTAACCTTTTTTGCAGTCCTCTTTGTGCCTCTTTTCTGGAAAGCCTCATCATATGTGGCAACCTGATTGACATGTACTTCACCCACTTTTCTGGATGAACCAGGGCAGGAGTTATCCATATTCATGATAGCTGATTTCCAATGGTTTTAGGACCAACTACAGGGGTTTTCTCCAACTTTCCTTTATGTAGCCTTCAGCTATTTCTTTGCTGTCTTCTCATTTACCAGAAAGTCTTGTTTGCTTCTGTACAGTTGGAATTGTGATTTTTCTTTTTTTTTTTTTTTTTTTTTTTTTTTTTTTTTTTTTTTTTTTTTTTTTTTTTGTTTTTTTTTTTTTTTTTTTTTTTTTTTTTTTTTTTTTTTTTTTTTTTTTTTTTTTTTTTTTTTTTATTTTATTTTTTTTTTTTTTTTTTTTTTTTTTTTTTTTTTTGGTTAAAGCTTCCAGCATGTCTTAGCCTGTATTTCATTTTGTGCTTCCCTCAGGACTTCTTCAGGCTAGGTCAGTGCATCCTCACCATCTTCCTTCTCTCTGGTCCTTTTTACCTATTGCTGATGCACAGATAGAAGGTGCTACAGAATAACCAGCAAAAAGTTTCACTCAAATACTCCTGAAGGGATGATATGATGGGATTTGTAGTTGAGGGTGTCTTTTTCCTTTCCCTTTGGAACAGCAAAAAAAACCTCCAAATCTCAGGAATCCCAATACCTTATATGCTTCTAACAAGTATCTTACACCAAGAATGACATTTATAATAACAATATTACACACACACATATACACACACATCAAGGTCTATAGGAGACTCCAGATTCTACTAAAACAGAAATCTGAAAAAATACAGCAAATTTTGCTAGGACATTAATGCATGCTGGAAATCCTGGATACTGGTTCTCACAGGGTTACCTACATTGTCACTTGCAAGCTCACCAAGTGAAACTAGCTATAATTTAACAAAGTTTTACTCTGCAGCTCACAAATGCATTCATCACAAGAAGTAACTGAGTCACAAGGTGAGAAATTCTCTGGTCCTGGGTGGTATAGAGCAGGACTATTAGGCGTCTTGCTTAAGCAGAGAGTAGAAATAATCTTTTCTAACAGTGTGACTTGCAAGGGTTATTTACTTACTGCTGAATGACTTCCCATTGCATATACACCAGGAAGTTTTTGACATTACTGAGCTTTCCACTGCAGTGATGACTACTCTGATTTATCACTGGGGCAAGGCTGAGGATGCAAAAAAAAAATCAAAATCTGTGCAAAGTATGATTAGATCAATGATGACAGGCTTAACCTAGAAACTGAGTGTTTGTTTTGTGAAGAAATTAAGGCGAAAAAAACCAACAATGTTTTGGGTAGGAAACTTCCAAATGCTGACACTGCAGTTAAGTGGANAAGTATGATTAGATCAATGATGACAGGCTTAACCTAGAAACTGAGTGTTTGTTTTGTGAAGAAATTAAGGCAAAAAAAACCAACAATGTTTTGGGTAGGAAACTTCCAAATGAACTCACAGAAGGGCATTGGGAAGCTGCAAACTCAGCAGTGGAAATATGCACTCATGCTGCAATGACAGAAATGAGAGTGTCTTGAGAGGGCTTTTCATGGAAGTGCTCACTCCATGTTGTTTTGCTGGAAGTGAAGGCGTGAATACAACCCTTTTACCAACCTGAAAGGAATTTTCACCTTGCTTTTCATAGCATAATACTTAAATCCAGAAACCTGTTTCTCAACACTGCACAACAAAACTCCAGTTCAGATACATTGTAGTGAATCGGAGACCATCAATGTTATTTCCAGTGGGGCCAGACAACTGCGTAGTAATTTAACTTTCAGTTGTTACTGGTTTGGGACTCAGTGACCAGAGATGCTAAGGATGTATTTTCCTTCAGTGGACAATATTTATGTTAAAAAACATCAGAGTTTTTTCTCCTGCTGTTTTGCTGTTACTGAAATTTGTGATGAAACAGATATTTGTGACTATCTCCAATCTGCTGAACTACCCACTGAAAAAAAACCATTGAGGACAGTGTTCTAGCTTGGCTTTGTTAAGACTTCCAGATGGTTCATTGGGCTATTCCCAATGCTCTCAGACATCTATCTTTCTTAACAACACTTGTGTCTAAGAGAGCAGACATTACAGTTTTTCCTTTACTCTCTGCAAAACCATGTGCTATGGAAAGTTGCATGGTATGTGACATAAAAAAGACCCAAACCATCTACAGATCAATACAACCCAGTCCTACTGTATGCTTCCAATATATTGCTGAATTCTCATACTTGATCCAGACTTGTACTCTAGGATACTTCTGCCCTTCTCCTCTTTGATAGCTGATGAAGTACAATAGCAACAGATGCTAGCACTAGGAAAGAGTCAATTTCAAAAAGCAAGACTAACAAAGCAAATCAGTTTTGTTCTAGAAAGTACAAGGAAGGTACTAGAAATTATGCTTTCTAGGTTAAAAAGTGGAAGAAAAAATAACAAATCTTATTAGGGAATAAATATTTGTACTTGCATAGCTTAACAAGATAGTCCTGTATAGTCTCATGTTGTAACTGTGTGAAATGCAATACTGAGAACTGGTATCAGGAACGGCCCCACAAATACCAGATTGTTCTTATGTAAAAAGGAAAAAAGCAAGAGATGCAGATATGCAGTGTGTTCAATTCTGAGCTTCTAAAATGGAGAAATATATGGAGGTAACTCAGAGAAATAGCCTTTTGTTAAGAAAAAGAATTGTCCAGTGAGTTGCTTTCTTCCACATTTTCTACAGATTTCATCAAGACACTGGAGAGACTGCCCAAGTGCATCTTTGTTTTGCTGGAAGGATTGTCACCTGTTTGCAAATACCTCAGGCTGTCTGGGCTTCTGGCTTTTGGCCTGCAACAAATATCCCTGTCATACAGGTTCATAGTCCTCCTCCTAAGAATAGTTACACTAAGTGACTCCTCTGAGGCGCAACCCTTCACTTTCACCACCTGCCAAAACCTTTTACCTCAAATTCTTGTCTCCAGTTCTTATGAGACAACGTGTTAGGATAAATGAGCTTAGTGCTGTTCCTCCAGTAGAGAAGTATGCAGCTCTCTGAACCACTGGCCTTTTTTGCTTGTTACCTGCAACCTATCCTGACCTTAATTGTCCCATTTTGTTTACAAAATACCATTTCATAACACAAAGACATACCATACTCAGAAATTATCGCACCAGAGATATATTTTGCTCTATCAAACTATCGTTCACCCTTATATCCTGAGCAACTTAAAATAATTCTGTCTATACTTAGCTAGCTTACCATACTAAAAACAATGCATTCCAAGCTACTATAGCATTGATTATAACAGCAATTAGATTATTTCTCTGTGTTATGGAATGACACACAAACACTGAGCAAGTCAGATCTTGTCAGTTGTAGTTCTGGAACTTAAGAGAAATAAATTTCAAGTACAGTGGATTTATTATAAAATATCCTCTGTAATCCCTCTTAAACAGAGTGCTCAGTTAAAAGGTCACTTACACATACATCCATTAAACTCCTCCCACAAAACAGAATCAACAAACCTTCTTGCCACTTTATATAATGTCAATAAATACTTCAAAAAAATATCCAGACCTTGCAAAATTCTCCCTAACATCTGTTTCCAATCATCAGTTCATAATTCAGGACACATCTCCCATTTCAGAAACCATTTGGACTTCATATAGAAAGGTAAGGCCTTCTCCTATCTGGCCCAGATACAAAGCAGATCAGTTGGTTTTGCAGACTCAAGAATCAGTAGTTTTGGGAAAGTAAGAATAATTGAATCAGGCCATCAGTAGATACTTTGCCAGATTTTAGTAGGAGCAGCTGGAATGANGGCCTTCTCCTATCTGGCCCAGATACAATTTATACTGAAGATTAATCAAATGCTATCCTAATTTATATGATGAACAAAGCAGATCAGTTGGTTTTGCAGACTCAAGAATCAGTAGTTTTGGGAAAGTAAGAATAATTGAATCAGGCCATCAGTAGATACTTTGCCAGATTTTAGTAGGAGCAGCTGGAATGAGCACTTTCAAAATCTTGCCCATGACATTCCCCTCTAGGAGCTTTTGCTCCTGCTGACAGATGATAGTAGTTTGATCTTCCTGAGAGAAAGGCTTTAACAGCCCATTTCCCTTCCCTCAAATCTACTTTGGTTTCCTACTGCTAATGGTTTCTGGTCCCTCTAGAAGTTACAACCTCAGGCTCCCCCCCATTCAATACCTGTCACGAAATACTTATACTTCTGTTCTCTACTGTTTTTTCTTAATTCATACTCATCTTCTACAGTCTTCTTGCCTTTATGTCACCATAAAGACCTTTTCTCCCTATGTTACCTCTCCATCTGTCAGTGAAATATTACCATCCAGATCTCCATAAAGCAAGAAACTTCCTTTATATGACTGTACTTGAGGCACAAATGCCATGATTCCTAAGCCACATTTCATATAATTTTCTTCAACCAGCATTGACCCCCACTGAACACCCTTATTTCACATTGAACACTGCAGTAGGAACGATGTGCAACATTCTTGCCACTTTCATTACCTCTTTTCTTTCCTGAAAGCAGAGCTTACAAAGCCTACCTGCAAACCAGGACCCCATTGTATCAAATTCAGCAGTCACAGAACAGAGCAACCCAGAAGAGATGGTCCTTGTTTCTCTCTACTAAATAGCCAAAGTACAAATCCTAGTTTTGGAGCCAGCTCGTTCAGCTTTGCCACAAGGATATTTGCATCATGGTATGTCACAGTGCAGCTGTGCCCTAAGTAAACTTTAAAAGACCATTGTACAGACTCGGGGCAGGCAGGCATTCTACAGAGACATATAACACTTGAAAAGCCTTCCCTTAGGCAGTGTTTGAAAGGGAAATAATTTAATCCAAAAATGGCAAACCTGAGTCAGAACTTCCAGATAAAATTTCTGTCAGTGGCATGCACCAGCATGGAAATCACCCTCCAAGGACAACAAAACCTTTCTCTTTTGCAATGTTAAGGCTCACGTAGACTGGACACAGAGCAGAATCCATGGAACAACATTAGATGCCACAGAAGGCTTATTCCACTGGTAAATTCAGAAACAGAAATGAGCTGAAAGCTCTGGTGTTAACAAGGTACCTCTTATTCACAGCTCAGCTGTCTTTTACATTTATATTCATTACAGGATGCTGATGTGGTGTTTTCTTCTGTACTCTGATATGGATTTTAAGCTGAAAAACACTAATAAAGAGATTAAATTACTGACACAGATACATTAAATGATTGTTTGATATTACTATGTTCTATGTACATCGCAGAAAGAATTAAAATTATTCCCCCTCCTTCAAAAATGGGAGAGAAGAGAAAGGCAGATTGGAAATTTGCTCTGAATCCCACAGAGACATTACTGACACAGGCATTTGCCTCAGCAGTCTAGCAAGTCACGTGGCTGGCACATGCTCCTGGGCAGGCAAGTCTTCAATAAAGATAAAAGCATGACTAATTGCAGTCTTCCTTTTCAGGTGCCACAGCAGTAGGCATTAGCCAAACTGAGCTCAAAGCATTATAATAATTGGCCCAAGTTGGTGGTGGGCCAGCGTTCATCGGCTGCAATGACTTGGCCAGGCTGGAGCTGCATGGTCAAAAGCCATCTCTAAAACTGTCCCCTGTAGATGACAATTCCAGATACTGAGGTTGAGTTGCAAGGTTGAGTGCAGGGTAAAAAGTAAAGACCAAGTAGTTAAGATAAAGGAGGATTTGGGACACCTCTCCTGATAAACTTTTTTCTTAGCTATGGGGAGGCCACAGGGCAGAATAATCCTATCCCATGAAAGGAGTTAAAAAGACACAAGTTGTAGCTACTGTTGATGTTTGCTCAGGAGAGTTGCTGAAGTGAGTGGTACAATTTGAGCCCAAACTCTTTCTCCTTCTGAAGTTCTTTTTGGTGATATTTTATGCAACATTAAATGAAGGTCAGATAAAGGACATGTTACTAATGTCCTCTCCAGTGAAAACCACGCGTTAACTATTAGATTATCTTTATTTACTTACTGTTTTATAAAAAGTTTCCCTTTGAAATTCTGTGAGGAACCTGTGACACAGAGAACAATATTTGGACACAACTCTGAATAGTTAATGGCAGTTCTCTGTGCTCTGTCAGAAACCAGTTGTGGTTCCCTTTTAGCACACTAGTTGAATGCATACACTGGGAATATTTTACTTTGTTTTATGGTATCGCAATTTGAAAACTTACACTAATAGCCCAATTTCATGCAATTACCTGAATGCAAAGCATTGTTTAGTTGAATTCCCTTAGCCTAGTCCTACTAGTTCCCTTGGCTGTCTCAATTATCAACCAAGGTCTGCACATCAGATGAAATGCTGCTATCGTAAAAATGGATCCTTTCTTTCAAAGTTGTTTTCAGTGGTTTTCTACCATACAGGCTGGTTTTATTGTCTGCAACCAAAGGCACTTTAAGGAAATCTGATTTTAACATCACAGGTCTGAAATACATATACTTTAGCTAGAGCGTTTTGTTGTGTCATTGTGGTAATAACCCGGTTATGTTTGCACCATAATTGTACTTTTGAATGTCTCTTGAGCTGCACTTATGGGGCAAAGTGTGGCTTTATACACAGGGGAAGGGGAAGAAAAGAGGAAGAGAATACAGAGAATTTTCCTTCCATTTATAACACAGCTAACACAGTTTTGGAAGGCGGGCAATGGATGATGTTAACACTATATAAGTGCCAACTTGGTGTTCAAGTCTGAATATTCAGAAATCATAAGGCTGGCTAAAGGGATCATACATGTCTAGTTTTAGTATTTGCTTTTCCCTTTTTGGAGCCTTTGCAGTTCACTTCTTCAAGTTTTGCTACACATCTAGAGGAAAAAAAAATTGATCTTCTTTCAAGTTTGAGATTTTATTAAACCATGACTCCCCAGTCTAGTGCTTAAAGAAAAATACCAAAGAAGTGGAGACTTATAAGAGCCAGTGACAATATGCTAAGTTGCCCAAATCAAGTTAAAGCATTAACCCATCCAACTGACCTGCCTTTCTGGAAGGAAGCACATTTTGTATGTCTTGAAAAATGTGAATAATATTATACTATGCAGTATACTTCCTTGAAGCTTCAGAAGGCTTGGCTCCTGCTCCAATACATTCCTTTCTGTTCCTCCAAAATACATATCCTGCATTTCCTCATTTGTGCTCAATGTACTACATCCTTGATTGCTTATAGACTTCTCCTTTTTGCTAGGAGGAAACCATTCTTAGATCCACTTCAGAAAGAGCTTGCATTCCTTGGATCAACCAGGACAGTTGCAATAGACCCTTCTTAACTGAAGTTACATGCATACATTTCTTTGAAACTCAGTCCCTAAGCTCCGTTCCTTTGTTATAAAAGGAAAGAAGTAATATGCATTTCATGATAAGATAGGGCAGACATTAGCCTCTGGCCTCACCTGGCTCTTTCCTTTGACTATAGAGGAAGGCTTCAATAGCTAGGTCCTTTCTTGTAGATGGGTAACATTAGATGAAATGAATCCCAACCCTGATGTCACATTTGGAGAACCCATGAATCAAAATAATAAAATTAAGCTCCTGTTTCATTTTTGCTGCCTTAAATATCTTCTATCCTTTTTGCTATAAAGGAACAGCTTTATCTCCAGGCAGTGAAATTACTGTTCCTTATAAAAGTTAGACATTTATCTGACATCATTATTCATCAATACTAGCTACCCACTGCCAAGTAGCTCCCCAGAATGCATAGCCATAATATTCTGCATTAACAAATGCCAGTACATGGGACATAGAGCACAAAAATGTTCAAATGAAGGTGCATTTCCATTTGACACTTGCAAAGCACTATATAAACAGAAAATTAGAAGGGTTCAAAATCCACATTCTTAGTGCTCTCAATGTTGTATATCATTATACATTGTATTTCATTATACATTTTTTAAAAGGCTCCACCTACTCCCTGGGATTAGAAATCTTTTAATAGCATGAAGTTAGTCAATCTTTTTTTTTTTTCTTTCTCATTAATGTTCATATATATGCCCCAGTTCTTACATTTAAATCCACTAATGAAGATTCACTGTTGCTGCTGTTGAACACTGTGCAGGACCAGGACCCCTTTGTGCCAGAAGCCCCTGTGGAACACTGTACTGTGTGGTGGGCAAACATAATTCATTAAACAGCAGCTGATTCACCTGCTTTCTGCTGCCTTAGCCCTTCTGCTAATTCCTTGAACCTCTTCAGTGCACCCTCAACTGAGGAGAAATGTGTTCTCGTTGCAGCAATGAGAGTGATAAGTAGGAACTTGTAATGCATGTGCCCTCTGTGTTGCAAAACACATTTTAATAATCTTTGTCAAGTTATTTGATCTTTTCATCTTTTGCATGACAAAATGTTCCCTATTTTATGAAAGGGAGACAAGTAGCGCTTCTCTTCTTCCCAAGGATTTCTTACAACCTTACAGCTTCTGGCTTCCATTTAGCACTAACTCAATCTCTTTATGCAGCACCACACTGTGATGTGTAAACTTAGCCTGAAACAGAGTCTGAAGGCAAAAGAGATGATTATGATCATCTAGTCTGGCTTCCTCTAGGATTTTTCTCAGGGATTCCTGCATGAGGCTCCACGGTTTCAGTTGCCAAGGAAACAACTATAAATCTTTTCCATCCCTATTCCTCCTTTCCAATATGCTATTTCTCACTACAATAAAAAATCTTGTCAAAATGTTCTAGTCCCTAGCTCTAGGATCCTCACCTCCACCCCAAAGAAAGAATGGGAAAGGATAGCAAAGATCCTTGGCTGGGAGTTCAACCTGAACCTTACCTCTTATCCATGGATTCTGTGCTGCAAAGTGGATGACCCTTTGAAAATGATTCTCTTAGTTGCAGATAGCTTATCAAATCCTGTATTGTTTGACTAAAACAAGATATATTATATTTGAAATTACTCAGCAGTGTACTGCTTGATGTAGTTTTGGTATCGTTCCTTTCACCTCAGCCTTAGCTCCATTACAGCCTCATACAGAAATGCTTTGGAAACACACACACCACACCCCCCCCATTGTAACATGCAGCTGAAGAGCAAAATCAATAATGAGGAGAAGAAAGGAAGATGCAAAGAGATGGAAATCTGTGTAGGAGGAAGATAGAAGGCAAAAATGCTGCATCAAATAGAGAATAAATTATGTGTAGTCAGAGCCAGAGATAGACTTTTGGAGTGTCAGGAGGTTAAACTCAGGTACCTTCAGGCAAGTTATAGGAAACCTGAATGGTTCCCTAAGGTCTAATGAGTCTAACCTGTATAATTCATAGCTGTTGACAGATGCACTGATTTTATAACCCTTCAATGCAACTCTGACCAGGGTGACTGTTTTGGAGACAGAAGCAATGTAATTTGAAAGGTAGTCCCCGCAAATTCAGTGGAATCATATCAGCATAATCAGTTCCTCAGTTTGCATGGAGGGCAGGACAAACACACCAACTGCCGGAAGAGAAAGAAAAGGCAAGTACTCATAAAGAACTTATGGGGAAGAGGGCTGCCATTTCGCATGTCTAAATAATTCGCCATGCAGGGTAATTGTCCTGCTTTTGTAAGTCACCTAGCAATAGCTCACCTAAAGGAAGACAGACTCACTGTGCAAGCCTTGGGAATATCAGATGATCAAGAACAGCCAGGTGTATACAGAAACTGAAACATTCTTCAGGGTAAGCTCCTAGGGAGAGAGAAACAAAGTAGACCACATTAAAAAGACAATTCCTGCTTCTGGTCAGGGAGCAATGCTTCCGCCCTTCCTCTTCTGGATACTCATTTTTGGAGCTTACTGAGGTTTTTTTTAGCTGTGTATGTATATGAGACATAACACTATAGTTCTGAGGATAGCCAAACCATGCATGTATACAGAGAAGATACTATGTCATACATACATCACCATGGAAACACTTAGCATATGTCCAGTACATCCGGCACCATAGCCACTGTGCTGCTGCTGGAACCTCCACAGGTCCATGCCTCAGGACAGGCCTGTGGCATCGCTCACTGTGAGCCCAGGAAATCTGTATGTTTTGGCCACTTGAGCCCATTTTAAAATGCTGTGTCTAAATGTAGCCCAGCAGGATGCACAGATACTGAGATCCCTGATACTTTCTCTGCAGAAATCACCTGCTGACAGTTCACGGTAGTTGTAACAGAAATAGTAAGATAAATCTATGTGTGAAAAACAATGGGGAAAACAAGTTATTTTTGTGAATGTCAACAATTTCTCTGCTTTCCTGTGGGCTATTTCCCCACCAGGCTGAACAGAAGAATGTTAGAGAAAAGCAAATAGGAAAAAACAGTGACAATGTACCAATACCATTTCAAATATCACAGAGCTGTTAAAGAACTGTGCCAGGGAGTATCTAACCCACATACCTTCAGGCAGGCAAGTGTTAATTTCTCCTAAGTCCAGGGAGAATAAAGAAGACACTGAACTGCTGAAAACCACAGCTAGACAAAGAGGAATGGATGAACAGCAGTGTGAGATGAGTCAGAAAAAGCTAGCCTTTAAGAGAGAGTTGGTTTTGGCTCTTGACCTCAAACAGGTGTGTTTATGCTCAGTGGAAACTGTAGAAACAACCATGTTTTCTGGTAACACATGCACAAACGCTCTTTCTTTGTTTCAACTCACATTTCATCTTCTGATTTCCTCTGGCTGAATAAGCTTCTTTCAAAAAAGATGTTCTTGAGTCCCCTGGATCAGCTGCTGGCCCAAAGTGTGTTAGGTCAGTGCAGTGCAGAGCAGGGGCTGCTTGTTTCCCTATTCACATGTTGAGTGGTGGATTCAATTACCCTGGAGAAGACTACTTGGAGAGAAAAAAAGCATCCCTGGTTGGCAACAATAGAAGACGACTTAGTGTGCCAGCTGCCTCACAAGCCTCTGCTTCCTCCCCTCAGCAGCAGTACACAAGTGTCAGTACTCATTATTTCCAGACTCCATAACAGAAAACCTCAAAATAAAACAGAAAAATAAACCCCAATTAAGCCCAAGAAAAAACCCACCAACAAACTGGTAAACCTGAGACAAGTACTTGTCACTCGACCCCACTGTTTTCCCCTCCTGGGGTGTGCTGCATAGCTCCTGGGCAGCTGCTCCCCTGCTGCTGCCTGCTCCTGCCAGGCTGATGGCAGGAAAGAGGATATCAGTTTGCAAAAAGAGAGTGATCCTACTCCATGCAGAAGCGGCACAATCTTCCCTGATGGCAGACCTGAGCATATTAATTGGGCAAATGACATCAGGAGGCAGAACCTGAAGGTTATCTTTTCTACAGTCTGCATGAGCTTTACACTACTCAACTTCCATTTCTACTGTAGAACAGCTTATAAGCTGTGGGGTGCAGGCACCATTGTCCTATCCACACCCCTGGCTGGAGATGGGCTGGGGAGGAAAAGTTTTTCTGCTGTTTAGGAAGCCTGAGAGAGATTTAAGAAGGGCCCTGATCATGAAGGTCTTGAGTCCTGGAGAGCCTCTGATAATTGCTTTTGGATACAAGACAGACCCTTTATGCCCTTAGAATCAAAAAATAGCTCATTTCACCAAATCTACTCTAAGATCCTGGGTGTTTCAGACTCATTGATTCCATCAACTAAGCTAAAACTTCCCCATCTACTCCTACTCACAGCCTCCACTTTTCCAAAATTAAGTAGCCCTTTGCTATCAGAGCATGTCCGATCACTCTGCTTAACTGTCTTCGTCACTGTCTTCTGCCCTGCTGTTACCAATAGTGATTTCTGTTCATTTAGATCACAGATCAAATTGCCACATGAATGGATTAAACAGATTGCCCTAATCTCCATGAACCTCTCCTGGTTTCCTCTCTGGCTCTTTGGGGTCTGTCAGTTGGCCTCCTCTCAGTGCTGTTCAAGCATGTTGTATTGATATTGCATGGCATTCAGTTTTAGACTCAAAACGCAGTGCACTGCTGACTCATACACCCAACACAGTTTCACATACATTATCACCATGCAATTACCCCTGTCAACCAAATATACAGTCTCATCAAAGCACAAAAATCAGTTTTGTTTGACAAGTTTGCTTCTAGTTACCATGAAACTATGGCAGTGGCATTAATCACGTTCTTTCCCTTAATTTTTTCTTGACTGAATCCCATACAAAATTTCCTTTATTTTCCTTGGAACTGAGCTAAGCCTAGTCAGCCTGCAATTATTGGGCCATTCTCTTGGGCGAAACTAATACCAATCTTTTTCTCTGCTCTGTGCCTGTCTTGTGTCTGACCTTACCTTTCTCTGACTGTCTCTGACCTGATCTCCTTCAGAGAGTAGCATTATTCCACATGCTTATGGAGGGACTTAGGGGAAGGGACTGATGCTTTTTTTTTGTCCCTTGCAGAGCACTGGAGAGCAATTGCATGTAGGGACCTCTACAATGTGGGAGGCTGGAGGGCAAGAGAAAAGGGCTGTGGGGAGCTGCATGCTCACAGTATCTCCTTGGTATGTCCACAGAGTGTTAGTGACAGCCCCTAGTCACAAGAGAGACCAGATTGCCTGAGGAATGAGGGACAAATGAGGAGGGCAGAGCTGGAGAGTTCTCCTGCCCTGGCTTACATTTCTCAAAACCTTTGTCTGAAAGATTTAACAACACTGCTATTACTGATCATACCATAATATCATCGTTTCAATTGTTGTCAGCAGCAAGGTTCAGATGATATTATTTCTCCTTATCTGCAGGTCTGCTCTAAAGTCTGCTGGAGTCTTTGGATTAGCATCAGATCAGAGTTTATGATTGCATTTCCCTGGAGCTGTAAAAGAAGTGTCACACTCATTCTCCCCCTTTTTTGGATGCTCAGCATGATCACGGTGTCTCCTCTGCAGGAGAGCAGTAGCAGTTGCATTTGCTTCTCCAGAGGAGTCACAGAGGTTCTTTCCATTTACCAGGCCCCTTTTGAGCAATGTGCAGTTTCAGAGCCGCTGGTGGGGCTCCATCCCACCAAGCCAGGTTCTCCCATTGCAGCATTCCTCAGAGACCTGAAAAAAGATTTCTCCCACAAGTGCTTAAAGAAATCTGTGTTTATTCACCAGAAACCAGATTCAAGATCATACAGCCAGGGTAACCTGGTGTGTAAGTCTGTATAAAGAGCATATGCCAGGCCATGGAGAGCGCAGGACAAACATGTATCGCACAGGACAATGGGTAGATGCAACAAAATCAGTTTCAGGTGATTGTTATTGTATTCAGCAACATACTTTGTTGCTGTGCCTTTTGCTGTGGAAACCTATTAATAAATGGAGACAGAGGTCATAACAATAATCTAAAGAACAAGCGCTTCACAGTTCAGAGAGTAAGTGTAGTGCCATGGACCAGTAAATGAGACAGCAGAGAACTCAGCACAGACCAGTTGGGGCCATTGATAACTCTGCTCATCACAAAGAGGAAAATCAGGGAAAAGAAGGAAGAAAAGTGATAGAGAAGTCTGCAGCAGAAAGCCGAGATGTACAGTAAGTGCATGCATTGCCCTGTGACCCTCTCTGCCTGTAGTTAGAGGGCAGCAGGGCACATACCATATCAAAAATCTCTTCTAAAACCAGATCCTTTCTCTGTAACCTCTGCTTGTGGTGAGATAAGCTCATAAATGACAAGTCTGGTTCAGGAAAATGTTCTCAAAGTTTTCATTAAACATAAGGAGTAATAAGACACTATGGAAGGAACACAAGCATTGTTTCTGTTGTAAACTGCAGGCAGTTTACTTCTCAGAGATTGCTTATCAGTTATGCTTTCTCTGCAAAACAGATCGTTGGTGTCTCAAGTGTCTGAACATGGCTCAAAACACTGAGGTATTTCTTGGTGAAAGCCCTGTCCCCTTTGAAAACTCTGAAAGTGTTAATAAGGAAAGACAAGGCAGGCACCTTTCCCCACTCAGTTTTCTTCTCAGGGGGCTGAAATCAGGATGCTGCCTTTGCAGCTGAGGAGAAATATATTGGGCAGTGTGGCATGTGAAGAAAACCTTCAGCAATCCAAACAGCCCCTCAGCTTCCTGAGAGGTGATATTCTTCATCTTCATTACTGTAGCCAGGAGCCCTTGGAGAGTAATGGATTTAAGAAGCCAGAGAACTCCCATTTTTGTTCAAAGGAAGGGCGACTGAGATGGATGAATGGGCCCCCATGACCTTTCACCATCCAGATCTTGTGTTGAAGTACTTCCATCAAATTGCTGGGAATCTATGGCTCCAGCACTGGATGTGTTGGAGTTGTTAACATTTGATATCCAACCGAGGTATTATAAAATCCTCTGCTCAGGCACAGCGCTGTTCCCTGTGATCAAAGGCAAGCCCTGTGATCAAAGGTATGTGTTTGAGGATCTTTGACTCCTCCTAGAGAAAAGCACTAGTGATATCCTTACTTGAGTGCTGAGTGAATATTCTGCTTACTTTTGCTTTATCTCTAGTACCAACTGTTTTTTAATGGAAATCTTATTTTTTCTGTAATTGTCTCTGTGTTCCCTGAATTCTTCTGCTACCTCTGTTTCAAAACACCTGAATTGCTGTCTCTCAGGAGATTTCCCATCTCTCCCTGGTTTGGCTGGGATGGCATCAATTTTCAGCACAGCAGCCCATATAGTCCTGTGTTTTGGATTTGTGTCCAAAAGAGCACTGATAACACACCAGTGTTTTAGCTGTTGCTGAGCAGTGCTTCCACAGGGTCAAGGCCTTTCCTCTTTCTCACTCTGGCCCCCCAAGTAGGCTGGAGATGGGGAATAGGCCGGGGTGGGACAGCCAGGACAACTGACTCCAACTGACCAAAAGGATATTCCATACCATGTACTGTTATATGGAGCAATAAAAACTTCGGGAAGGAGGAGACTCCAGAGCTGCTGTTGCTCAGGGACTGGCAGAGCATCAGTCTGCTGATGGGAAATGGCAAGATGTAGTTTTTCTTCTTGACTTATAAGTGAAGTATTACCTATTCTCAACCCAGCCTTCTTTCACACCCATACACCTGAATATGTCCACCCTGATAAGGACTTAAAGATGTAACCTGGCACCCAGCCTTCTTTCACACCCATACACCTGAATATGTCCACCCTGATAAGGACTTAAAGATGTCACCTGGCACCCAGCCTGCTTTATTCATGTGGAATCCCCGCGTCTAGTATAACACGCTGGCCACTGCTAACTTTCCGCAGCCGCCTAACTGCAGCTAAACAACAGGAATAAGGGAGGAATTTGAAACCCCTTCGCTTTTTGGTACTGACAGCGTGTACCTGGCACTCGCCGGGGGGAGCCGAGGCGAGCCGAGCGCTGCGGCCACCGAGCGCCCTCTGGCGGCCACTGGGGGCCCGCGCCTCGGAGGAACCCTGCGCTGCGAGTGGTGGCCCCTGATTGCAGGCAGCGCCCAGGAGGGATGGAGTCATGGTTCCGCTACCAGACCTGGTGGGAAAACGTCTTCTTGCTGCACCCCAATGGACTGCCTTGTGCACAGCCCACTGCTGCGGGGGCTGGGTGGAAAAACGTGATTGAGAGAGGATCCGCTTTTTTTCTAACTTTGGTTAGAGCAGTAGAAACACATTGCATCTGAAAATCCCCTTTTCAGTTCATAGAATCATAGAATAGTTAGGGTTGGAAAGGACCTTAAGATCATCTAGTTCCAACCCCCCTGCCATAGGCAGGGACACCTCACACTAAATCATGCCATGCAAGGCTTCATCCAACCTGGCTTTGAACATTGCCAGGGATGGATCATACAGAGCTTTCCTGGGCAGCCCATTCCAGTGCCTCACCACCCTCACAGAAAAGAACTTCCTCCTTATATCCAATCTAAATTTCCCCTGTTTAAGTTTTAACCCATTACCCCTTGTCCCTAAGGAAGAGCCCCTCCCCAGCATCCCTATAGGCACCCTTCAGATACTGGAAGGCTCCTATGAGGTCTTCACGCAGCCTTCTCCAGGCTAAACAGTCCCAACTTTCTCAGCCTGCCTTCGTGTGGGAGATGCTCCAGTCCCCTGATCATCCTCGTGGCCCTCTTCCTTCTACTCGTTTTCGGCCCACTGCCTGTTTTCCACTTGGTTGTCTTTCATTCCCTCTTGTACCCAGTCTCAGAACATTTCATACCCTTTTTCCACCTTTCCCAGTAATACCAGACCCTGCCCTTTCACACAGTCTTTTTTACCTCCTTTATCTATCTGTGTTGTGAGCCCCCATTTCCATATTTTACCAGGCAGCATAAAGGCAGGTGGTGGTTAGAGAATGAGACTGGGGCAAGTACACAGCTAGGGAGGATTGCATGGATGCAAGGAAATGATTTCTGACCACTTTGATTCTTCCTTGCCTCTGTGTTTTAACACCAGAGTAGCATACACATGAAAGGTTGAAACACACTAGGAAAGAGGTGCTTATTACAAGGCTGAGCAGTGAACTATCACTATCAGTATCTCTGGGCCTTGCCTCCATGCAAACACAGTCATTCGTGATATTATTTGAAAGCCTTAAAGCCTCCCTAACAAATCCCAACCTAATGGGATTTGCTTTTCCCGTCACCCTCCACTACACGCGGTTGCTTCTTGCAGGCTGCACCAGCCTTCCCAGCACTCTTCGGCTTTCACCCACCCTGCTAAATTATGCACACACATACTGGGGTCAAAACAATACTGAAAGAAAATAAAGGAGGCCAAGGGAGAGGTGAGGAAATGGGATCATGCAGGACAAGGGTCATTAAATGAATGAGGAGGGGGTATTCTGAGCCCAGAGGAAGCAGGGACAAGGAGGGAGCACTGGCTCACTGACACAGAAGGGAGCAGAGCTCCAACATCTGGGGACTCCGTGTGATATAATGTTTTTAAGAACAGGGTAGACAAACAATCTGTGCAGGTATAGTATGGTTGAAACTTCACTGAGGCCTCCTGCAGGCACCTTCCAGACATGCCTTTGTTATTTCCATCACTCCTGCTCCATAAACCAAGGAGGCCTGTAGCTGTGTGTGGGAGAGAAACAGATCAAGGGTATTTGGGTATGGAAGAAACACCCTTGAAGAGCTGAAGGGAGCTTTTCTGCTGCAATAGAGCTGTGACTCAAACCCTGACCTGTGGGGGAGCAGTTCAGTAGCAGCCTTGCTCCTTGTTTGTGCATTTTCAGGCTGTCCGTGGGCATCTGGAGGGGATGGAGACTTTTGTCTCAGGGTTCAGTCACAGTATGGTGATCTACACCAGGTCCTCCCTGTTAATCACCCCCTCCCTTTCTTTTTCCTGTGATATTACTGCAAGTTTTAGTTAACTGTTTTTAATGAGCTTGGAATAAAAGAAAAAAGATAATAAAATGACTTTTTCATCTTTAATGAGCTCACACACCAGAGGCAGTCCAAGTACAAATGGGAAGTGTTCCAGATGCTCCCTGGGCCTGTGGCCTCCTGCATCCCAAAACCACATGTCTGGACATGTCCAGAAAGGCCTGTGCACAAATGCAGCCTGGAGCTTAGTGTACTTAAGCTAGCTGGTGTGCCTTTTCATTGGACACTGTTACAGGGTTAACACAGGGAGTGCCGCTCCCTGGCTTGTGCTGTGTCCCCAGGGCTGGCACAACGGTGGCAGCACTGCCTGGATAATCCTGCTCCTGTCCCAGCCTGCTGCCTTGACAAATAGGTTTTAGCATGGCTCAGGATCTGCATCGACCTCCTCCTGTGGCTGCTTTCCTCTGAACAAAAGCCCCAAATAGCAGAGACTTTGATATACAGCACAGTGCTAGGGCCTTTAAATAACAGCCTTTATTGCTCATTATTTGCATGCTACCTTGCAGGAGAAAACATAAAAGGAAAGCATAGTGCAGGAAATGCTGATGCAGGCATATTTACCCTGGCCTGACTGGCGTAGCAGGAATGAGAGGACACAAGAATTTACAAGATGCAGGGCCACAGCTCCAGCATGGGTGTGCTGTGGAGATCTAACACACATGTGTAAGTCACTAAGGGATAACAGTCTGTGTTTCACAGAACAGGACCATTCCTCTCCCAGTTCCCCTTTTCCGTTCTCACTTGAAGTGAATAGCAATGAGGAGGGCTGAGCAGTGCTTAAAGTCAGACAAGCTCTCCTCATATATACATAAATATTAATTTAGGTGCCAGACTTCAAATGCCAAAGAATCAAAACATAGCTGCTGCACTGAGGACAAGCAGCCCATGCCAGGAACAGCAGCATCACTACGTGTACGCTATGTCAGTGTGCCCCCCTAGTTTTAAATGAGAGCCATACTCACCTTGAATGGACTCGTCTGCCTGAGGTGAACACGCAAAGCAGCAGCAGAGATTCCTTCTGTCCCAGGAAGAGCTGGAATGGCCCAAGCTTGGTGGTGGTGATTTATTTGTACCAGCTGCTCAGGCTCACGCTCTCCAGGTGCTGACATTACTGAAGCTCCAGTGGGTTTGTGCTATAGGGAGGGAAGTGTCTGACCTCAGCTCCACAGCAGGCTGGGCCTGCCAAGCTCTGCTGGGCAGCTTAAGCCATGTGCATGTTGCATTTGGTACCTTTTAAGTGAGCTCAGAGGAACAGGGGATGAATTTCTTGTAGTCAGCTGTGCCAGGGGAAGATGCATGAACAGTCCTTGCCCTCTTCTGGTCAGTAGGGGCTGTCTTGGGTTTCAGTTAAATCTGAACTCTGGACTCAGGAGTGTTTACAAGTGAATATGCAGATAAATCACCAGTCTGAAGAGAAATCTGGGAAATGGCTGCACTTGCAAACCATTCCTTAGTATTGGGCAGCCTGGAGTCCAGGCTTGGGCCACTGATGGTGTTGGATTCTGTAAGACCATTCTCTTCACTCCCATCCCTTTATATGGTGGCTGAAAACCCCTGCTGTTTTCGCAGGCTCCGTTAGAATCAGCCCTGCTTAAATTGAGAAACAATTTTCCTCTCCTGGGAAAGAAGGCTCAGAAAGTACACTCTCCAGCTACAATGCAATTTTTATCTTACTCGGCCTTAGACAACAGACTGACAAATAGGGTTTTGCAGGTTTTATAGTTCTACAAAACAAAAGAACAAAGAAGACACTGTAATGTGACACAAACATGGAGAAACTCTGCGCTGGTTAATCTGGCTCTTCTGCATTTACAGCTGCTCCTGAGATTAGATCATTCACTGATGTCTCCTCCTTATACCGACCCAGTAAACTTCCTGTTTCCAGCAGAGCACCTAACCATGCAATTACCTGTTAGCATGTGTCTAAATAACTTGAAGTTTAATATGACACATGGTTTAAAATTAAACACAGACTTAATGGGCTTGCTGAACAGGCACGGGCATTACAGCTTTAACTGCTTTTACTGAGTTGGGTTTCAGACAGTTTACAGCAGCTCAGAGAAAGATCCCATGACCTCTTACTACCTATAGTTTCACATCTACCTAGAAATTCATAGCAAATGCTCCCTGCTTATTCCAGGGATTCCTCAGACAGAAGCCTGGAAAACCAAGTCCATGGAAAGGAGCCTTCTCTGATGAAACAAGCTTCCTGTCCTACCTGAAGGCTTATGTCCTGATGCAAGGCTTATGTCCTAATGCAAGCCTGATGCACTTGCAGACACAACTCATTGGACACCCAATGCAAAGGGTGGCCCCTGTACCATACACAGCCTGGTACAACCCACTGAACATCCCTCTGGTGATCCCCTGGAATGGACAAGCTGCAATAACCAGATGGATCCTACATCCTGGACAGGAGTCACTGTGTTGGAAAGATCAGCAACAGAACCAGGTAGGTCTTACTCTCCCTCTGTTGAGAGGAGTTGAGGAGCCATTTAACTCCTCCACGGTATAATAAGGGACCCTTTGCAGACACTCCTCCAGTTTGCTCCTGAGCAAACCTCATGGTGAAAATCAGATACAGCCCAAAGGGCAAGTTCCGTTACTGGCAACAGGTGGTGATTTAAGCTTCTTAACACATATTAAAGGAAGAAAGGAAAGGGAGCAAATGAAATGAGGGCTCAGGCGTAAAGAAAAGGAAAACCAGGCTGGTATTTGCAGCTGATCCCCACACTTGAAGTCAGCACAGGACACAGCAGGGAGCTCTGGATGGAGCTGAACACAGCAGCTCTGAGCAGCCTCCTGTGCTTCAGTGAAGCCCAGAACTGGACATCTGAACACAGATGGTTTTCTTCCCTGGGAAAGAAATACATCTCATAAACCTAAACATCTAAAGGGAAACCATCTATTAACAATAGTGTTACTGCTGCTTTCCAATAGACTGAGGAGATTAAATAAGACTAACCGAAAACTAACCAGATGCTCAGACCAAACTTGAGCTAGTGAGAAGACACACAGGCACACAAACTTTGCAGTGACTTAAAACAGTTTAATGTAATTCCAAGACAAAGTGTGATTACATTTCTACACATATACAATATGCATATGTGAGTTGACAAATTCTGATTAATAACTCGTTTCACCTCAGAGACCGAAAAAATGATCAAAAAGAAACCGTGAATAACAAGCTATAACATAGTTCACCACAACGGGACCTCCTTTCTCACCCTACAGTTAGTAATATTACAATTAAAATAACTATATTCTTCTATAATGTATTTTCTGTTAAAATCATCTCATAAATTTACAATGCTATTATTAGTTTCCAAGACTAATATAAATTCACTCCATTTTTCTACAACGAAAATGATTATTAATTAGAAGCACACAACGTCATGATGAAAAACACAAGCATTTCTTTTTTTTTTTTAGTAGCAAGAACTTGATTGGTTAAGAATTAGTTTTCTTGTAAAACATTCTAAAGCCAAGTAAAATATCCATTCTTATAACATACCTATAATATGAGACTAAGGAATAGGTTACATATAGGTCTACAACACATCAGTTTGTTTTTGTTTTTTTCTTTTAAAAGAAGAAAGACGTATTACCAAAGAAAACGAAAAATAAAGGAAAAAAAGGAAGGAAAAAAAACCCCAAATCAAACCCAAAAGGAAAAGAGAAAGGGACAATTCACGTAGGAAAGAAGCCGTACACAAGAAAATACTGTTGCACACAATAATTTCCACAAAGATTAACATGGATTAACACTCTTATTACAGAAACCGTACAGTGAAGGAACACAACGGCTCAGGGCTTTTGTGGGGTTACTGGGCTGAGATGATGCTGTAGAGAAAGAACCACTTGAGGTCCAGAGCTGGGGCAGGGGCATCTTCTCCCTTGTGATTGTGGCAGCTTTTCACAGCCCTCCCCCAACTTCCCCTTAGTAGTTTTGGTGCAGTGTAGATTAACTTCCACTTTCCATCCAGAGTACGCTGGGCTCGTGGGCAGTCGAAAGGCATCAATCATTCCCTCTGTTTCCCCCCTCCTGGGCTTTACAAGGGTTTTACAGCTCACAAATATTTCACCCTTTGGGTTCGTTTGATCTGCCCAAAGTCTAGACTCTCCACCTTCCGAGATGCCCCTCTTTCTTCTCTCTTTCTTGCTCCCTCTCTTACTCCCTCTCTCTGTCACACACACTCCTTTAATAAAGCTATTAACGACACTTCCTCTCCTTTCAGAAATTTGATTTGGTATGAAAGATACAGGCTACATTCTGGTTCTGCCCAAGTAGAATCTGGTACCCAAAATGCCTCGATTGCTCTGTTGGTGAAACATGGGATGAGGAGATCCTTTTTTACACCTGAAATGGTTGTGCCCTGGAAAATCCATGGAAGTTTCGTTTTGAGAAGAATACAGAGCAAAAAAAACCAAAAACAACAAAACAAACCAAAACAAAGAAATAAAAGAAAACAAAGAATCAAACACATAAGGGTTGCGGGGAAGAAAAGCCAGAAGTGTTGTACGTAACCACGTGAGATGGAAGCATTGCAGAAACACTTTATTTCCTTGCTGAGGGCAGAGGTGCTGTATGTAACCATCCAGACCATGCAGGATGTGTGTTGCCAGTGCCAGAAACCCCTTCTTGCCTAATGAACTGCAAGCCAAGGTATTCAACAAGGCTCTATGGCTCCTCATTTGAGTGTGCTGGTATCTGTGGGCCTGACTCCCCCCATGAGAACAGAAGGCCAGGCAGGTGCTGGGGGCAGTGAAACCTGTGGGTTGGGTGGCAGTGCATGGTGAGGAAGGGTGGACGTTTTACATCTGGCCCGAGCCCTGCTGACAGTCCTGGCTTGCCGTGTGATACATCACCGCTTTGGTAATGGAGGTGACAGGATGGGCATGGCAGCCCTGGAATGGTGCTGAGAGGAGGAGGAGGCAGGATGCACTCCTCCAGCCCCACCGCTGCTGATTGTATTGGGAGCAGCATAGGCATCGCTCATCGCCCCTTTTCCCTACCTCTGCTCTAGGCTGGCTGATACAGCCCTGTCAGGCATGATGGAAACACGAAAGGAACCCTCCCAGGAGTACATGAGCTCCACAACGGAAGCTCAGCTCTTCAGAGGTATTCATATACGTATTTTAAATGCCAATTCCTGTACTTCCATGGCCTCAGAGTACCATTTTGCCCAGCAGACATTTATACCATGTTCACTGGTTACCCGAGTGAAAGAACGTAACAGACAAAACCAAACAGCTAAGTGAGACTGGGGAGGAGGGAATGTAGTATATCAAAATGCAAAGTACAGGGTAACAGCACTGACGGGAACTGGCATGGGCTGAGAAAACAGAGTTGACAAGGAGATGGTCAATGAACTCTGTGTTTCGTTTACTGGTTCAAAACATGTCTGTAGTGGTAAGCATTGCTTGTAAGAAAGGGGTGAACACATGAAAGCCAAATTACAGCATTATTGCCTCTGAATGGCTGTCACACACATGCACACAGACACACATACACAACACCCCAACCCCCCCAAATAAAAACAGGCATTCACTAACTCAGGAATTAATAGTTTGACTAATGATTTATCAACAGTACAACGTAATCCTTCCTTTGAATATCCTTCATTCTCCTGATGCGGGTATCTTCATCCAGATGAGGATCCTACATAGAACAGTGACTTTAGCATCGTGCTCCCTACTTTAACCCAAGGAGCCTGATAAACCACGTTATTAAAACAAGCGAACAAACAAGTAGCTTATCTGTTGGACTAAATCTTCAAAGTGGTGGAGTGTTTTTTCGACCAGACTTTGGAAATACAGTGGATTATACTTGATCTCTGGACTGACTTTCCAACACTATGTTATATCTCGAAACAGAATATACGTATTAAAGACACACTTGGACTTCTCCATTTTTAACGGGCGAAATTAAAAAGAGGCAGGTGTATTGAGTTTTTGAAGGTGTCACTTATAAACGCAAGATTTCCCTTAAAAAGTACCAGTTTAAATGTAAACTATAAAACACTGTAATAACTATAAAATGTAGCCAGAAAACTGTTTAAGTAGCCACAGTCTATTATTCAGTTCATATTGGTTTAAAATGTGACTCATTAAATATCTTCTAGAAGGCCAAAGCATTTTACAGTAGCTATAAACATATATACTTACATGTGCATTTTAACATCACAATTGATTAAAATACATAAAAGAGTAATCTATTCCTTGGTTTAATTTTCTTTTCTTTTCTTTTCTTTTCTTTTCTTTTCTTTTCTTTTCTTTTCTTTTCTTTTCTTTTCTTTTCTTTTCTTTTCTTTTCTTTTTAAAGATTCACTGTCTTCAGAATTCACTCAAGCAACAATGACCAGGGTGGGCATTTATCGCTATTCTGCCCCTACAGAGTTCAGAGTCTTTGAATCAAAGTTCAAGCTGGCTACATGTTTTCAAAAAGGCTAAAACCAGGATGAATGCCCACATTTGAGGTAATTATTGCCATTAGGTCACAGTTTGTGTAATGTAAGTGTATCTAAATCCTTCTCCTTAAAAAAACAAAGGTATCCCGCAGTGCTGGGGGCTACCTTTTGGAGCAATCAGAATCCAGAATCCTGATCAGTGGGTTTGCTTCCAAAGGAGTCAGCGGTCCTGGAGCACCAGGCAACCCTGGGGCAGCTGCCAACCAGCCTAGAGCTCAGGCCAGCAAGCCTGCAACAAGCCAGTTTTAATTTCTTTTTAAAAGAAAAGGAAACAAAAGGAAAACCAGAGGTGCCATAAAATAGATGGGTATCGTTTCTCATCAGAATCCCATACTGAAGCTTTCCTATCTGTCTCATTCCTTTCTAAACAGTTTGCTGGAAAAAACAGTAATAAAATCAAAACGCATCGGCATTAAATATTAACTCTATGCCAGCACTGCAAAAACTCCTTGGTGATGTTCTGAAAGTGGGATAAGCTTTGCTTTTGCTCTGAGCATTGTTGCCCCATTGCTTTCTGTTTCAGAGGAAACCTTGTTTGAAAAAAAGAGAAAGAAGAAGAGGAAGAAGAGGATGAAGAGAAAGAAAGTTAAGAAAGAAAAGAAAAGAAAGAAAGTAAAGAAAGGAAAGTAAGGAAAAGAGGGAAAGAAAGGAAGGGGAATAAAATTATCCCTGGCTGTCAGAAGTACACGCAAGTATTTACAAGGTTTGTGTGAATCTGCACACAGTTCCCCTCACAGCAAAAGAGTTAAGAACAGAGATGTCACAATATTTATCAGTGCAGTAAAAAATATCATTTTTGGAAAAAAATATACCTTTAGTATTGCCTTTCTTAGCTTAACTACGATAAGCAAAAGATTAAAAACAAAAACTTTATCTTCAAACACACATGAATAGTCTGTTATAGCAGCACTGCTAAAACTGGAAGGACAAAGCTAACCCGTAAATGAGAAACAGGAGTTCCAAACCATAAATGCTGAACACAAATCCTCCTAGTATGCTTCCTAAGACTTCTGATGAACCAAGCCAATCTGCCATTCAAATTTCACTCTTGACACACACAAATGCTCTAAACCATGTCCTCCAACTGAAAACATTTGACACGCACAGAGCACAGCACGAGTCACCTCCATTCCGCTTCTCACACCTGCACAGCAGCTCCTCACAGGTAACTACTACTTCTGGGTCACTCCCAGCAATGCCATTTGTCACAGGGGGAAAAAGACACCTTCAGCACTGAGCCCTGGGTTAGCAGAGCTCCTCTGCATGCTGACAGCACTTCCTTCGAGGGGCTGACACTGTGGTGGGTCTCACTGCATGGCTGCGGTGGGTGGTGAGCGCTGTGGTATCATGGTGTCTCTTGCTGGTAGTGTTCCCAGGTAGAGGGAAGGAGGGACTATGGGGATGGGGACCAGCCTGGATTGGCCAGCGCCTTCTGTCCAATGCATTACTCCAGTAAGGAGACTGCACACAGCCATCTACTGCCATCATGGCTTCAAGCACCACTGTACAGCAGTGTACCTCACTCACCATCAGCAGCCCAGGATGAAACTCTCACTGTCGTGAGAAGCAGCTTTGTTGAATTGAAGTACAGCAGTGGGGAAACCCCAGCAGTGCAGATCCATCTTTTCCTCCCCATGTACGGAGAGAGCAGAGTGATTTGTAGGCACAGAAGCGGGCCACAAGAAGTAAGCTGTGGGACTCCTCCTCACAGGAGCACTGGCAAGACATAGGGATGGGGGCTGACATGGATGAGTGCCCTGGACCACAGACCAACTGCTTTGAAGCTCCCACAGCAAATGCGACCACAGCAGCTGTCCCACTGTCAGCAGGGAGGGGGAAGTAATTTCCTTTCCACATATTTCCCTTCTGCGTTGCCTAACCTCAACGAAGATTATTGCTGCAGACTTTGTGTACAGGTATCCAGGACTTGGTCCACAAGTAGCCCTGCAGATCTCTGGCGGGCTGATTGCCAAGCCATGGAAGAACACAAACCCAAGTCCAACATCCTTGCCCAGCTGTGCCTGGTCCAACCATGGCACCATTGTTTGGGTCCAACCCACAGAACAAAACCAGCATCTTAAATCCAGGAAAGGAAACACTACAGAAGCATGCAGAGCATCCAGAAGTTTATCCCCACTACGCAGCTCACCACACTGCATTGTTGCCACTGAAACACTCAAATCAACATGAACAATAATGAGAGAAGAATAAAGTTTTTGACATCCCCCTAACATTTAGGATAGCAGCAATATTTAGTGTGAATTTCTCTGCTTGTCAAGCTAGCTACTCGAAATTATTAGAAAAAGAAGAGAAAGGAAAGATGGAGTTCCACAGTGTATCCCCATTGCCTGGTGGTCATGATTTTCATTTCATTTCTGAAGTGTGTGTGGGTCTCTTTTTCTCTCTCTCTCTCAGCATCTTTGGTTAAAGAAAAAAACAGGTTTATTGCCTGTTAAGTTTGCTAATGGAATTGCCTTCAACCCAAATTACAAGACATCATCCCTTCAGAGTATAAACAAGGAAAATGTCACAAACAGAAGCGTCCCTTTCTTGGAATGTTTTGCGTATTATGACAAAACTACTAGAGAAAGTGAAAGAGAGAGAGAGAGAGAGAAAGAAAGAGATCTGCCAAGGCCCAATTTGCTGGGTGCAAGCAGGTACAGCTCTGCTGAGGAAGATGCAATCGCATTTGCTCTCTCAAATGACTGGATTTGGCCCAGTCTGTAGTGAGAAAGTTCTTCTCTTCAGGTTTTCCATTCTGCTCATGTCAGTGGTTCTCTCCCCTCCCTCCTGCAATCTGGTTTCACAGCAGGACTTTGAGCAAACACCTCTGAGGAGAGGCAATGCCCGTGCTTCATTCTGCTTCCAGCACAAGAACCCAAGACGCAATGATGAGGAAAAGGATCGCCTTTTCACTGTGCCAACCCTAAGCCACCCACAGAACTTCCAGTATCTAAACACTCACCTCTCCTCTCAAGTTCCCATGCTGTTTACCCCATGCACACAAAGAACACCAACCCAACCACACCAATTTCATTTTGAGCACAAGCAGGTTGGTATCATGTAAGTGGCACCAGCAGCAAGCAAAGCTTTTGATACCTCTGTTGACCTCACTGTGTTTCCCCTGTGACTAATCACACCACCTTTTCCATTCTATGCCTTCAGGCAGGTGTGAGGGAGGAGGTGCTGCCCAGCTCCCCGTACCCACCAGAAAACACAGCTCTCACATGGTGTCACACCATCAAAGCGATTCAATGGCTGTGCTGTGCATCCCCTGCAATCACTGTGACCCATCATCATCATCTGACCATCTACAGCTGAAATATCACCAGCTCCAGGATGAGAAATTGAGCTCCTCCCAATGGGAAAGAGGGCTCCTCCAACACACACCATGCCCCTTCTCACTGCCAGCCTGTACTGTTGTAACAGCTTCACTGCCAAACGCACCCCAAAAATTAGGTTTGAGCACTCATCGGAAAGCAGGTCAGATTGGTACGCAGGGAAAATGCAATTAATACAAGTAAAACATTACTGTGATTGAGATTGCAACCTTCCACACTTCACTGGTCCTAGGCCAGAGGAGCACATAAACAAGTAATTAACTTGAAGGGTTTAAATCTGTTCTTTCGCAAAGCACTCAAGTGCATGATTAACTTTAAGTCTCTGCTGAAGTCCTATCCTATTTTTTAATGGAATTTAAATTCAGTCACTGCTTCCCCCCATTCTAACAGAGCAGGCGATGCAAATGAAAACATGAACATCTAAACTCTAGAAACCAGAATAGCTTCATAAATTCCACTGCAAATAATTATAAAAGAAAGGAAAATCTACATCAAAAAAGACTTCAACAAACCCCTAAAAGCAAATTAAGCATCCTGGCACTGTGAACAGTTGCAGTGAGAGTGGAAGAGCAGGTGAGGAACCTTGCCTTGTCTGTGGCCTTGCTTTACCCAGGTAATGCCATCCATGGGCACCAGTGTCCTTTATCCAGTGATCAGACTGAAAGCCACACTCAGGCACTTCTGCCATGGCTCCTCTGATAGCCCTGTTTCTGGAGAGCCATCTATCTGCTTTCTCATCTGGGAAAACCAAACACTTACGTGTGTAGCATGGCATTGGATTCATTGGAAAGGCCCAGTGATCATGGCCTAGAGCACAAATAGGTCTTGATCTTGTACAAATATCCCATCGACGAAGTGAATAGTGAATTGGATCCTAGGGTCCCAAGGTCATTATGTGCCTTTGATCCATCTCTCCTGACAGATAATGTTAGCTGCTGTTTGGTTTTGGCCTAATGAATTAATGTTTCTGGACTTATTCTCAAAATACAGATGTGACCTGAAGGATAACTCCTGCTCCTCAAGGCTGTAACCACCCTACTTCCCTTAAGTTAGTGGCAGAGTTTTCATCCTCAGGACAGTGTTGTTTGCCCTTCCTCCTGCAGTTTTCACAAACAGAGCAAACCTTCCGATGCCACTGATGAAGAGAAATAAAATTAACAACAATAACAACAATACTAAAAGAGACAAATCTAAACCACAAAGACTAAGGAATGCGTGTGCAATTAAAACCCAGAGTAAAATATAATAATAATAAAATAATAATCATAATAACCATACAATAAAATCACATCTTTCCTTTTCATGACACAAGCAGCATGACGTTCTCGCTCCTGAACTGGTGGAAGAGGAGAGGAATGCAACAGAGCAAGCAGGGCTTCATTGTCCTGCCTCAGATGAAAGGGGATGTCTTGTCTTTCCATAGGAAGAGAGGGTTAAGGTGCATAGGCTGCTGGGAGACCACATCCTCGTCTACACTATATTGAGCTAGAATGAAGGCCAGGCAGGAGGAGAAAACTGTGCAAGGGTAGCCCAGGAACCAGAGCTGGCAACCAGGGTGGGTATTTGGTGGTTTGCCAGAAGACAACAGCCTTGTTGAACAGCCTGTACATAGCAGGATCCCTTCTTCTTCCAGACCAGCCAAGCACTTACCACAAGACAATACACTTGCCTTTCTGCCACCTTTTCCCACCTGAGCAAGCCTCCTTCCCCACTGCCACCCAGAGAACCCAGCCCTCACCACTGGGCTGAGGAACTTGCTGATTTCCAGCATCTTGTGAAACACCTGAATGCTCTAGTTAAAGGGAAATGTAGAGTGGAACTAAGCAGCCACATAGACTTCAGCCTTCAGGGAAACCTATCAAACTCCCTTCTCTCCTTCCTCCCCAGGCCATCCACAGGCATGGGTACTCCAGAGACACTTCCAAGTACTGATGCACCAATGATACTACCCTCTGCACGGAACCCAACTGTGGGAAAGGCTCTCTTTAGACATGGTTGGAAAACAAGATGACCATACAGCATTCTAGGCATGGAGGACCTGCAGGACTACTGTGGTCTCTGGTTCCAGGGTCACTCTGCTACCACAGTGTGTTGGGCAATACGCAAGAAGGCAGGAGGGGAAGCGCGCAGTGCTACAGCTACGTTACAGTGAGTAAGGCCCGATGTATTACAATATTCTTTTTACTTAAGAAACCTGAGTTTGATGCTCTCAGATGGATTTTCTCATGTTTGCTTTGGAGCTCCAGTCCTTTCCTGACCCCATTCCATCAACAGATGTAGTTAGAGATGCTGGCAATAACTTGTGTTTCTCCCTTTCATGGGCTTTAGTCTTGTTCACATTTCAGACACACCACCAGGAAAACCCGTCAACTCCACTGAGAACCTTGGCAAACAGCAGAAGGTGAATTCAGTTTCTGGGGAGAAAACCTGCTGTTTCCACAGGACAAAACTAGACCAGTCCACAAACAAATCCCCAGACCCTCTGGGAGTCACCCTGGGTCTCACAACTGACCAAGTCACTTCCAGCCCATCCAGTGCTCAACAAAACACCCAGCTGTATGCACTTCTAACCCCGATGAGCCTCCCCAACACCTCACCAAATGAGTTAAGATTGATGACGTGGGAGAAAAAATCCCACCACCACCACTACCAGAAGAAGAAGAAAATCAGTGATAACAACCCAAAACAAAAAAGCAAAGAAGAGGTGAGAGTAAATTCCGACTAGCCTCAGTCAGTTCCTAGGAGTACCAGTGGAAGTAAACCCTTAAACCGCGTCTGTAGTTTGGTAAGGCACTACGAGGGAATGATGTAAAACTAAGACTGTGACAGTTGTAATGGCTGTGCCGAGGAACACACCACAGAGAGAAGGCAGCATCTGCACACGCACGCACGCGCACACACACACATACATACCTGGACAATCACATTTGTTACATGCCTATGTTATATCACTTTTCTTTGTGCAATCACATTGAGGAATAGTCTATTGGTATCGTTGAAGTTCAACACAAAAAGAGTAAAAAGGGCTTATGACCTGTATAGTGCTACATTCTACCGGGGCACGGGGGTAGCTAAAATGTCTCCTCCTATACTAAAATGGCTAGGGACTGAAAAGGAAGAATTCCAAATAAAACAAAATGAAATACAACTGAAATTCAACATACATTATTAGAGATCTCATTTAAGAACAGCATTTCTCAGGGATTTATCCAGTGTGTTCAAAGAAAGGGAGAAACATCCCCATTGCTTCTGCTCTCAACTAGTGCTGCACTGCCTCTTCTGCCCAGGTGTGTTTAATGTTGCAGCGCTAGATCCGAATTTACAGCACTGGGACAACACTTCCTTCTCCTCCCTCAGCCTCCCTAACCCACTTTCTGTTTCCAGGAAAAAAAAAATAACCCAAATTTATGTATGCTTTGAGATACAATGAGCACTGCAAAGATGGGGTAGAAACTCTTTGAAATGCTGGATAAATCCCCAATCCATATACCTACTGGATAAAAAACCTAATGGGTTTCATTGTAGGTGTTCTGGACAACAAATTTCTAAATGTAGCTCACTATTGGATGAAAATAACCTTTAAGTCTGTTGGTGAAGTTCTTCAAAAGACAGGACCCACGGGAGGGTCCTTCTGCTTCTCTCTTTCTCTCTCTAGTTTGGTGCAGAATGGTTGTTTTTTGTGGTTTTGTATTTTTTTCTGTTTTTTTTTTTTCCTTTTTTTTTTTTTTTTTTTTTTTTAATTAAAATTTTTCTCAGTACTGGATTGCTATTTCTACTGAACACTTCTCAGTTACTCATAGATTTTTCTTGCTTGGTGACAGCTAATTCAGAGCCCATCAGTGGGCTGGATTCATCTGGTTCTTGCACTGCATGAAATTAAACAGTTCTATTGAAGTCAGTTGGTTNAATTGGTTCTCCCCCTTCTTTCCTCTTTTTCACTTCTTCCTTAAAGTCTCCTTCGTTCAAGTTTCACACGAGCCTCCCATTGTATTGTTAAGTTTGTCCTGTTCTTCAGTACAAAAGCAGCCGCCTCACTTCCCCGGGGATGGGTGCGTCTCTCACTCCTTATTCCAGTGTTTAGATGTAAGGGTACTGGTTGACCTTGGTGGGGCTCAGTGGGTATCCAGTGTAGACTGTGGAGGCTGGAGAAGCACTGATATAGGTCTGATGGGCAAACTGAGCCTGGTACTGGCTCGGGTGGATGGTGGGTGAGGGCAGCACCCGCGGGCCCATGCTGACGGGGACCTGGTGGACGATGCTGGCGGGGTAGGTGGTGTGCTGCACGGCGTGCCGCGCAGACCCTTGCGAGGCCACCAAGTGCGCAACGGTGCCCGTGGAGCCCAGGGCGGCGGGGGCCGTGTATGTGTAGAGGTGGGGCTGGGTGGGCAGGTGAGCAGCGGCAGCCGCGGCCAGGTGAGGATGGACTGTACCGTGGCTGGGACTGTTGTGCGGGAAAGAGTACGGGGCCTGAGCTATTGTTGGAGTGATGTAGGCTTGCTGTCTCCGGTGACTCCCTGTGCGATCGGTCGTGATGTGCTGCTGGGCCTGGATAAAGACAGCAACAGTGATAAGTGGTTACAACACAGGAGACGGCTCTTTACCACCTTGGTGGTGCCTGGGAGCCTCCCTGTAACACCAGAGAAGTCCCCTGTGCTCCTCCTGGCACCCTCAGCATCACTGCAGTCTTCCCTTGGATATGAGTGACAGCAAAGGGTCCCTCCCAAGCCTAGTAAGTCCTTGAGGTTTCATTCATTCACCTAAATGGCCCCCAAAAGGACAATGGAGTCCCCCAGTTTGAACCATGGCTACCACAAAGACCCAGCCTTGGATGCCCAGCTCCTAAGAACATCTTCCACAAGTCCAGTCACACACACATGGCTTTTGTTACTGAACAATCTGCTGAAGAAACATGGTGTGCCAATAGCTCAGGGGAGATGAAACTGCCTAGCCATGCCTGGAAGATGCAATTTGTTTTTGCTCATTTTAAGTCTTTGCATCTACCGTTTCCTCAGTTAGTAAAAATGACTACTTTAAAGACAAAACCCTCAGCTTGATCAGATCCTGCAGCCTTCCCATAATCAGCCATAATGACTTGAGCACAGGCGACTCCTTGCAGTAGGACAGCAGCAATATACTTTTTCAGGGATTTCCTAAATTGGGTATTTTTTTGCATTGCACAATAATGTCCAGGAGTTTTCTCAGTCATTTGTAGTCAGAGTATTAAATAACCAATAAAGTAGGAATTAGAAGGCAAGAAGGGCAATGCTCCCTGTTAGAATCATAGAACAGTTAGGGTTGGAAAGGACCTTAAGATCATCTAGTTCCAACCCCCTTAATTCTATTCTTTCAAGCCCTCCCATCCTCTTTGCAAGCAATCCCTGCACTGTCATTGTGGTCTGAAATCCGTCAGCCACAGTCTTCCCCCATAAGTTTGTTCAAATTTTAACATTTCAACTGCATTTGGGGGGTGTGTGTGTGGCTGTGGGAGGAGTATTCTTCTCCCCCCCCCCGTTATTATTAAGAAAACTCAATCCAGTTCTGCTTATATCCAGCTCTGGGTACAAGCCAGCACTGTCCACTGAGCTCTCCAGACTTTCTCCTCTTCAAACACTGGTAACTGTGCCAAAACTTCCCAACTCCCATTACCTCACCTCAGGGAAGAGAGATGCCCCAGGTGCAGTATCTGCATAGGGCATTATTTACTGAAGCTCCCTGGGTGTTTTGATCACAGACTATGAAACACCTTGAGAACAGCATGCTGCCAACTAATGGGACTTGCCCAGCGTTCAGCCCAGGTTTACCATGGGACCGGTGAAATTCAACACATGAGGTCATGCATATGCACAGGGGCTCTGCTTTGCCTTGCCCCACCTGATGGGGACCTCTCCTCTCCCAGCCCTGCAGCTGGGCTGATGCGCTCCTTTCACTTGGAAGATATTGTCCCCTCAGTTACATATAGCTAAGGAGAATTCAGTCCTTCCTACACAGTCCTGCTTCATCCTTTGTGTCTGAGCTACTGCACCTTCTCTTTTACAGTATTACAACTCACTCTGTTAGATCATCTGACTTCAAAACACACAGTAGGAGTACTCAGGGGTGGGATGTGCACTACCTCTGCCATCTTTGCTGGAAGATCAAGGCCTGCAGTGAAGCTGAAACAAGCCAATCAAATTTGAGATGGGGCCCAACTACCATGAGACTGGAATGGGACAGCCCAAGCTGGAGGAGCAGTAGGTAATGGCTGGATGATGCATCACCAAAATCAGTCTCAGCTGACTTACCTGACTTAGATTAAGAGGCTGCTGCTGCTGGAAATGTGCTCCTGGTCGCTGCTGCCTATAGGCAACGGCTCCAGACGAGCTCCCTGAAGAGTGACCGCTGGTGGAGGTCACGGTGCTGGAGGACTTGGACTTGTAGGAGGATGAGTGGTGACTGGTGGTGACTGTGCCAGGAAAGGAAACACATTTGTAGCTTACATCACATTCTTTAATTGCTCACCCTACCTTTTTCCTCACTGAATCTCTCCTCCAGAGTGGCTTTTGGGAGGAGACATACAACAGAAGCTGGGTAAGAAAATGGTTTCTCTTAATTAACAGAATACCTCAGCAGCGGTTCATATACATGGCCAGCCTGTTATCCTAGAGGCAGACAAGCAGACCCGATATTTGGACCCAAACTGGGCCTGGAGAAGGCTTTACAGATGCTTCAGAAGTGCGAGAAACTTTTCTGCCAGCAGAAATGTACAACAGAGGTACAAATTCCAAGGAGAGGAAGGAAAGTACAGTGTGCACAGCACAAAAAAGCCCTGGCTTGGCTGACCTCATGGTGAGTAGGAAGGGAGGGAGAAGGAGCTAGTGGGGAGCTCACCCTCTGAGCCTTTGTGTTCACCAGCAGTGCGTCAAAAGAAAGGACTGCCAAGTAGCTCAAAGCCAATTGCTTCAGGCCAGACTTCACCATAAGCCCCTTTTCAACACTTTGTACTATCTAGCATTGGAGAGGCTCAGGAGGAGAAAACCTCATTGGTCCATAATGAAGATCCTGAGAAATGTTCTTCCCAAAAACGTCAACAAATCTGGATGAAAATGAACATGTGTTTTCAATCTCTTACCCTTTTTAAAGTAAACCTATGGAAAGGCAAGGCAGCAAAGGTTCACACTTGCATTTGGGAGCCTTTCACATCAAATGTTGAGCTAAAGGCTGTATTCTGTTCTTGGGTTTGAACAGAAGTAACTGGGACTGACACGTGCCCCTGTGACTCCTGAGTGTACCAGGGCATCTAAACAATGCTATATGGCTCCCAAGAACAGATGTGTCACTTGAGAGAAGGGCAGAAGCATGGTTTCTTTGGAAAACAAAACAAACAAACAAACAAAATGAAACCGAACAATGAGATTCTTCCAAGATAAATCATTTATTTCTTACTAATTGTCTTGACGGAAGAGGTGCAATTTACCTGGTGCCAGGCTATCGCACTCTACCAACACCTCACTGGCCTGGGTTTTCAGTGGTGGCACGATGATGGTTCGGGGGTTCCCACTGCAGTGAGTCTCTGGAACCCCTTTGGTGTCGTAGGTGTTCCCGTTATTCTGCCCTGTGCGATGCTGCACAGCGTAAGGGCTGTTGTTGCTGGAGGAATCGGAGTAGGGGGAGTCATGCACGGTGACACAGCTGATGACATTCTTCCTTTGCTTGGACAAGGTGCTGGAACACAAGCACACAAGTGGGAAGAGTGAATGGGCAACCATCAACTCGGAAGCCACTGTAAGACTCTGCTCGTGGCAGACGAGCTCTGTAAAGGAACAGAACACCCTTCTGTCCTCTGCCAGAGACAGGCTGCTTAAGCCAAATCCCAGTCTTCAGAACTCACTCATTGCTATTCCAGGAAAGCCTTTGTGGAGGTCAAGGAGTGAGTAAGACATTGTGCACAGATCTTATATTCATGCTGCTTAGAATAGCACTGAACCAGACTGCCAGATATATTTTCAGACTGCTTTTTATATACGTGTGCAGTGGCAGCTCAGCAGTTATACTATGCTTTGTTGCAAGTCTCACCACCCACACAAAAACGTGGTGGTTTCTCCCAGACTTCCAGCAATGATTTAATAATAGATGCTACGACTTTTCATGCTTAAATCCCATGAATCCACAAAATGCACTCTGGTCTGTTTAGCAATATGGTACAATGGGCACATACTCGCAATAAGCATATGAAGCTGAGGAACGAATGATGAAAAAATGAGCAAAGTATGTAATGCTTTTGTTTTTCTTTTCTTTCTCTGACTATGCACTGGGTCTCCTGCCTCTGGTGTGGATTATCAAGGTCCTGCTGCAGCTAATCTATCTATGCATCAAAAAAGTGATTAAAAAGGAACATCAACACTTCTAAGATTAGCACTAGAAGTTCATTAGACTAGACTGCATGAGTACGATTGGGATTTGTCCTGCTATTGTGTCTAATTATTCCTGATGGTTTCTCCTTCCTGTTATGAGCTTGTTTAGGGAGAAAAAGAGAGAGCAAGAAAGAGGAGAGAGGAAGGGGGATGGTGAAGATTTGCTTAAATGGCTCACATCCTTGACAGTGCACAGACCTTGACTACAGAAAATAGCTGCTATGTTTCACTGATTGCATTATGTTGTTATGGCAACTGAAGTTTTTAAAATGATGAAAAGAAATGGATGGCACATAAAAAGCTAAGTAATTAGGCTTAATGGTAGAAACAGGAATGCTATGAAGAAAAAGGAATCCATCTCTTAACTTCTTGAGTGTGCCCCTTAAAAAGAGAGATCCCTTTCCCATGAAGGGTCCTCTCCATTCTCTCACCCTGTCCAGTTCAGTCAAGGGAACAGCTGATTAATCAAGTCCTACTGTGTGATGGAGCTGTTCATTCTCTATCTCAGCATCACTTCTTAGCCAGGGAAAGGCAGAGTAGACACTGAGAACAGTTTTCCTTCCAAGGATACTGTTTGACTTCTTTAGGTCTCACAGTTCTAAAGGAGCACTGGTGCGTTCCCTGCAATTTGTCCATCCCGAAGTTTCTCCATCAACATTCACAAACTGCAACTCACCACCTCACTCCGAAGACCTGTAATTGAAAAGCTATCATCTCCTCCATTAAAGAACACCTTGGGGTGCTGCTTTCAAAAGGTACCATCACACAGACTTTCCCTGGGCTATCATCACAGAATCCTGGTGTGCTCCAAAGACAACACAATAACATGTTCAATGCACAGTGAAAAGTATGTTTTGAGAGGCCCCTGCAATCCTAAAGCATTGACACTTGAAAAAGGACATCTGACAGACAAAGAAGGGAAGTTGCTGCACAGCAGTCTGGAAAGTGGAAGCAACCCTTGTTGGCACAGGGATCTTTTCTATGGAGAAGGTGTACAACAGCAAACCCTCATATTCTGGCTTTCCACAGAGAGCTGGAGAGCACTGGATTAGAAAAGGAAAGATAGACAACTACTGTATGTGAAGAAGGATGCAGCAGTTTGGATACAGTGCTACAAAAGAAGAATATTAAGCCAATAAAAATGATAAATGTTGCATCAATATTCCTCTCTCCTTCAGTAGAAATGCCTGTAATCACACATTTATGAGTATCCACTCTGCTTGCCCTTTGCAGCTACCCTTGGCTGCCACTTGGGAAGAGAGATATATTCTCTTCTTCTGACAGTTATTACACTTTATAAAGAAAAATCAAGTCACTAAGGAGTTTTCTGACAACTGATAAGGTCTAGCTATTCTTTTACAGTCCCTTCCTAACATAAGCAGCTGAGCTGCTGAACTGGAAACACTTCCCCTTGGCTGACACTTGACATGGGAAGGCTGAGCTGTAGAACTGGAAGGATATTTTTCGGTGTAATCTATGCTTTTTGTTGTTTTAAAATGGGCATATTTTTCACCAATTTGACTGAGGGCTTGTCAAAGCAGGCGCCGTCAGGAGCCTTCTCCTTCAAAGTGTTATAGCTGATTACAACCAGAAAATCAAGTAGATCTGTTTGGCTAAGCAACCAGAAGTGATTCCACACCCAAACCTTTCTAAAGAAAGAGAATGTAGCAAGATACAGAACTCATTTCATGGATGGGAAATTGAAAAGGACCAGAGCTGTGGTCCTGCCAGGCCTTACTCAAGTGCTCAGCACTACTGCTGTATGTCATCCACCAAAGTCAGCTGGACTAATCCAGTAACAGAGCTAAAGCACACAGTTAAATGTTTGCAAGATTAGGGACCAAGTGATCAGCCTCTTGATTCAGCATGCTGCCTCAAGCATTTCAAGCACATGAGGAGCCCCACTGAAAGCAGCTGCATTTTTGTCTTTAGGAAAGGTAGCAACTGTGGTTGATGCTCGAGCAGGCAGAGAAATCAGCTGGGACTATTCATACACACCCAGAGCTTGGCACCTGCTGTACCACAGCCTGCCCTGGAGATTAAGGTGGGGAATTTCAAAAGCATCAAAGGCCCAAGTCATGCTGAAAATCAGTTGATTCACTGGCTTAAAGATACATGCTAAGCTGAAATGGGGGTTTTTGAAAACACAACCCAGAAGAGCCAGTGCTCCCCCTTCTTAAAGCCTTCTTGCTAGCCAGCAACTGTCCTCCTTCCATCTCCCTCTGAGGACTCAGCTGCTCTCCCCACTTGCAGTAATGCAGGAGTTACCTGTGTAAGGTCCAGTCTGACCTACCGCCTTCCCTGCTCACAAACTATCATGACTGAGAGGTTTTTACCTGTTGACACAGCACTTGTCTACTCAGCAAGCTTACTGTATTCCTACAACTCAGCTGCAGCTTTTGGGGTTGTTTGTGCTTACATGTGCCCCCTTCCTATTAAGCTCGCTCCAAGCCTGGTAATTGGTTTCCCTCCTGCAAGTACAGAAGCAGCAGCATATGTGATTTAGTAGTGTTGAGAGTTGCCATGTGATCCTGGTCAACTTGTGTGCCTGCCTGCATTATGTGGGTACATGTATTTTAATTCTCTAGAGGAGTGAGGGGGGAAGATTACTGAAGTGGCATCAAATCCATGTACACAGACTGAGAAGCCACAAGCCAGGAAGGCTTTTTAACTCTTACTGGCTGAGCCTACATCCTCCCTGTCCAAACAGCAGCTGAAAAAATATGCATTGCTTTGTAAGTTTATTATTAGTTTATGAGTGGTAGCCCATTGCCACCTGGTCCCGAAGAGCTTGTTCTTGGACACAAAACAATTAATGTCTGTTTGTTGTGCAGACACGGAGCATGACTGTGCCTTTGAACAGTCAGAAGCAAGTCTTGGAGACAGCTCTCTAACATATACCACCCTCGTGAGGGCACAGCAGAGTTGGATGTGGGTCCCTATTCCCTACAGCAAGAAAAGACCTCAAGGGAAAATCTGACAGAGGAAAGAGAAGCAGTTTCTGCACAGGCAATGTGCAAGAAACTAAGGTGGGCACCTGAGAGAGTGTTAATGGAATGCTGAGAATGAAAACGGAGAGGAAATTAAGGAAAAAGATGCTCAATTTGGTGTTAAAACAATGCTGAAGCCACTTAAACAGCCAAGGACAAGGGCAGGAACAACAGGGGTTGTAACAATGCAACCTGAGATTATTTCTACTTGCTGAAGGCCCAGCCCAAAAGCTTGGTATGTGACAGCATTGTGTGGAAAGAATCTTTTTTTCCCCAGGTGTCCTGAGTTACACTCAGAATCCCAGAAAAGTCAAATGGTGCCTAGTGGGGCAATTCTTAAGCATGCGGTTCTCTCAAAGTAATACAAACCTTTCAGTGTGGCTGAAACTACAGCAACAGAGGCTCTCCGCTCTCAAAGTCTGGGCCTTCTAGTCTAAGGAAAGAAAGTAGCCATCGCACAACTGCCTTTGAACTAGTACACATATACACCATGGCCTGTCGGCTTTACATCACATCACAAAAATTCTGTTCCAGGCATCTGAAAACTTAAGAACATGCAACCTTTTCCGTTTGCTGCTGCAGAATAATCCACCTATTCTAGGAAAGTATAGAGCCAGCCAACAAAAACTCAAACTACAACTGCAATCCCTCTCTTCATGTTGAAATCTTATGCCATGCATAACTCAGTGTTGAGAACATGCCCCTCTCTCTTCAGCACAGCCTCCATCCTGACCTGTTAATCTGCTCTCACCTTCTTTGTGAATTTGTGATGGCAAGAAATAATTATCAAGTACTACACTGAGGCCATTTTATTAGGCCACACAGCACATGCTGTAGCTATTTAAGTCATATATACTGAATTGCTTAGCAGGTTGTAAAGGTCCTGCTGCTGAAGGTTTGCTGAGAGGGCTACTGCCTATCTCTGTTATTTTAAGTATTAGCTGCATGTCGGTGTGCCTTCTGGAGATGGAAGGCAGCAATCTTTTTACCAAATGACTGTGGTTAGTCAACATATTGCTATGCAGAGTCAGTGCATTACTATGTACAGCATAACATAGCCACAATAGGCTAGATGTCAAAAGAGAATACAAACGGCATTTTGACCCTCACACTTGCACACCAGCAACTTGGCAAAAACACCTGGTTTGTGCTTGTCAGCAATTCCTGTGCATAAGGGGAATTAAAGTCCTCTGAAGTAGGCTCCACCACGATTGCGCTGTGATGTGAATAAGGTGGATAACAACTTGCACCAGCTTAAGCACCTTTTAAGCTAAAGGTGATACTCACACAGAGACCCGTATGATGTATAGTTTAATATACAATATACACTGTATAGTTCAATCTTAAGAGAAAGGGGAAAAAAAACCAAACCCCGCAAGAATTTTGTGCCAGTTAAGATGACCAATGATGAAGTTACTCTGCATGTTGGCACAAGAGCTGTGGTCAGTCTTTCTTGCCCAGAAGATAGAAATTGCTGTAAGTTTCCCATAGAAAATCAAGCTGGAAAGGTGTTATTTAAGATACCAGAGCAGTCAGTGGGGAAGTGAGGATGCCACCTGCCTCTTTGGGGTGGAAGCATCCACAAACCCACCCACCTGAAGGCCATAATTGTATTGCTTCAAGAAAGGAAGTAAGGTTTTCCTTGGCTGCTACACTCATTGCTTGGATGGGAAGTCATGTAGGGATGTCACAATAGCCACCTCCACTGCCTTTCCTTCCACCTCTTCCTCCTGGATGCTCTGTGCTGTGCCCCTTGGCAGGTTGTGGAAATACTCCGCACTGCACTGCCCTTCTGCATCCCTTCTGCAGGACCATGTGTGCCTCCCTAGCTTCAAGCCTCAATTCCCGGGTGCACTTGTGCCTCTCTGCTTTGTGTTCAAGCTGCTGCTTTATTTTTCTCCACTTCTCTTCAGAAATATTTAATCAAGGGAGGATTTACATTTAAACCACTGCTCCATGTGAAACTATACTGTGGAGTACTTAACTTTACTACTTGCTGAATATGTGCTTCGATTGCTGCAGCTGCAGTTGCGCTGTCAGTCTGTCTGTCTGCTTGACTTTCTTGCAAGAGCAAGTAAAGAAAATCAAAAGGAATAGATTTATATGAGTAGTGTCAAGTCTACTCTCTGTTGTTACTCTCTTTAGTGCTTTACTGGTAATGGTTAGACCTAAATTCTCCTTTCCAAAATAAATAACAGTCAGGGTATTATCTTACAGCACTGCAGTAAATGTCTCTTTGGCCTATAAAGTCTCTTTCTAAAGGCTGCTGAACTGAGAGTCTAGAAATTCACTGGTGATAAATAAACAGGGTGAAAAAAATTGTTTCCTGTTCATACAATGCTTTTTATAAATTTTTTTTTTTCTAGTGTTCTATAGGACAAAATATTTCAGGTAAAACTTTGTGGGCACCAAAACCCAGGCAAAACCAGTTTCATTCCATAAAAATGCTCCTTTCTTATTTTGAGCATTTCAATTTTTTCTCCTAGTATTTCATAGAATCATAGAATAGTTAGGGTTGGAAAGGACCTTAAGATCATCTAGTTCCAACCCCCCTGCCATAAGCAGGGACACCTCACACTAAACCGTGCCACCCAAGGCTTCATCCAACCTGGCCTTTAACATTGCCAGGGATGGAGCACTCACAATCTCCCTGGGCAATCCATTCCAGTGCCTCACCACCCTAACAGGAAAGAATTTCTTTCTTATATCAAATCTAAACCTCTCCTGTTTAAGTTTGAACCCGTTACCCCTTGTCCTGTCACTACAGTCCCTAAGGAAGAGCCCTTCCCCACCATCCCTATAGGCCCCCTTCAGATACTGGAAGGCTGCTAGGAGGTCTCCATGCAGCCTTCTCTTCTCCAGGCTTAACAGCCCCAACTCTCTCAGCCTGTCTTCTATGGGAGATGCTCCAGTCCCCTGATCATCCTTGTGGCCCTCCTCTGGACTTGTTCCAACAGCTCCATGTCCTTTTTATGTTGAGGACACCAGAACTGCACACAATGCCCCAGGTGAGATCTCATGAGAGCTCCTTTTGATGCAGCCCAGGATACGGTTGGCTTTTTGGGCTGCAAGCGCACACTGAAGTTGGCTCACATTCATTTTCTCATTGACCAACACCCACAGGTCCTTCTCTGCAGGGCTGCTCTGCTTACATTTTGACAGAAAAAAACAAACCCCTCCATTAAATCAGAAAAGTGCAGTCTTCCCCTTAATTATTTCATCTCCTAACACTTTCTCCCCATTATATAGAAGTCAAAACTTTTTGCAGCTTTGAAGCCTCCACAGATTTTACTGTCTTTGGGATATTGCTAGAAAAATCTCAGTGTAGCCTGCAAAATGTACCCTTGGGTTCTGACAAACTGACTTTTTCAATCAAGAATCTACCTCCTGAAAATCTCTGACCATTTCTCTGAGGACAGTCCCTGCCAAGGTGTACCTGAGGTCCCTCCTTGGTGATTTTGCCCCGGGCTGGATCTGGGGCCCAGTAGATGGCCCCCTTTGACAAGGCTCTATGGAGCAGGTCCTTCAGAGCCCACCTTGCACCACCTCCCCAGCACCTTTACCAACAGGAGCCTGACATTTTCAGATGACTACTGGTTTTAAGAAGAATGAACGAGCAATGTGCTGGCCTGCCTGCTTCCTCAGCTGGTATTTCATGAAGCATCCTACTTCAACAACTGAGCTTTTCATTAGCAAGAGCAAAAGTCTGCCCATATCACACCAAAATCTTCAGATTTTTCTTTTGCCAATAAAAAATTTGCATCCTCTGTACAACAAAAGCTCTCTGCTGCTCTGGTATTACAGAGAAGCTTTTCTGTTGTAGTAAATCCAAGCTGTAGGGCTCCTTTACTGCATCAGCAGTATCATATTTTATCAGTATTACCAGTCTTTCTTAAACTGAGACTTACGAACTCTTACATCGTTGATGGATCTACTATTTCTCAAAAGCACAGGTAACTCTAATCTCTCTGTGCTGAACAATCAATAAAATAAACATTTTTAGTCTCCCAGGTCAAACAGAAATTTCTAGTCCCACAGGAAATAAAAGAAGGAAGTACTGTAGCAAATTCAGGATCTGATCGAATGCCAGTGAAATTAATGCAGAGATACCACTGCTATCAATACAATGGGATCAGTCAATTAACTTTGCTCTATCAAGTGCTGTATGATTTTGTAGTCTAGTCTAGAAAAAACTAATATGGTTAGAATATGACTAATAGCACATTTCAAGTTGCTCCTTATTTTTCACCCCACACCACAGCTATTGCCCAATAGAGTAGTATTTGCATAAACATGGGCAAGGCAATGCATTCTTCACAGTTTCATTTTTGACTCAGATCCTGAACCTTTGGGTGCTGATTACACTAAAGCACATACTTTGCTGTCACTCCCAGCTTTTTGGGGGCAAAAAAAAAATAGGTAAGAAAACTTGGAGGTGATTTCCTAAATGTAACTCCCTTTCAGTAAGAAAGACCTCAACTTTGGCCAGGCAAAGTTCATTGGCATTAAACGCTGAGAGCTTCCTTGACTAGAAGCTACACTCTTGGTCCAGCTGAGAATCTGGTGTTCGATCTGCCCAGGTCAAAAGGCACTGAACAAGTTGATTTCACTCTTCCGGAGACTTTAACCAAAAATTCTCATTCTGGACATGCCGTTTTCCATCTGTGTCTCTGCCTCCAATTCTCCACTCGCTCTGGTTACATCTGCACAGGCAATTTAACTCACTCAAATTCTAAAAAGTGCCTGACAACACCCTGTGTCCATGTGAAATGTCTCTACATGGCTCAGAAATCAAATCTAGCTCTTACGCTTTGGCCTTCAAGGAATGCTGGCACCCTGACATTCTGTATAGATTTGCCATATGGATACAAAAAGTAGCCAGGGATCTGATCCCAGGCAGGAACATGTCCTGAATATGCTTTAGTCATATCAAAGCCAGTTCGTTTATGTAAGTCTGGCTCCTGGGACTACTTTCCTAACCCCTTAGCAGACCTTGCCTGAGTATTTAAATACCCCAAACTCCCAACTTGATTTCCAGAACTTTGTTCTATCTGACTCTTTGGAGAGGTGCCGAGTGAAGAAACTGGTGAGATGGTAGCAAAGCAGAGGAGACAAACATTAGCTGAAGTGACTGTGGGATCCCAGCTCTTCCCTCCACCCTGCTCTGAACCAAGACGGTATCCAGACAGTAAGCCTAAGTATTTGCACATGGTTTCCCAAAGCCTGGGATCAGCACCATAGGTAAAAGTGCTTGCAAATAGCAACTGTGACCCTTGAGACACCTGCCCACTTCATGCTGCCCCACCTCACCTTAGTTTTCAGCATCTCTTTCATCTTGCCCTTCCTTTCCTCTAAGAGACCTGGAAGTGTGGACTCCTCATTTATAGTCCACCTGACTTCAATACTTACCTTCATTCAACTCTTTCTGTAAACATGCTTTTTTTCTCACTGCCAAACTAAGGACTATGGTATGGTTTGGGGGGTTTAAAAGTGAAATATGTTAAGCTATCCTGTGATCAATTCTCCATAATGAACACTGGATTCATGTCAAGCCTGAACTTAAGAGGCACTGAGCTCTTGCTGCCCAGTGGAGTTCTCCGGCAGGGAAAAGGGGATTGGGAACCAGTGGTGGCTGTCAGGAGGCAGGTCAAAACTGCAGCCCTAGATGCATGAAATATGTCTCCTCTTTACAGACTTCTAGCTTTTTGAGGCCAAATGAATCTCATTTGTTCTGTGCACATTTGCAGTGCTCCATTTATCACCACAGTGCAGAGATGCAGAGATACAGATGGATATTTGCAGTGATTAAAGGAAAATCTGCCATGAAGCATATCCTAAATAAATAAAACCAATTCTCTCTCAACAATACTGGAGGGATACTGGAGGGATAAGGTTATAAAAAGTCCTAGCTCAGTTCCCAACATAAAGATAGTGTAATTATTCAGCTGTTTGCAAGGCTACTTCTCCACAACTTACGAAGCAGAGTGATGTCTTGTGACTGGCATCAGATGGGAAACCAAGAGCGCTTGCATGTGATGAAAGGTGCTGAAAAAAACAGTCCTGGAAAATTAAGTCCTCTCTCATCCACAGCAGATTATCAGCAGTGGCAGAGGTTCTGAGCTGCACTGTTCACTCAGTTGAGTTAATTCTCTGAGGAGAAAACTCAGCCACCATGGTCTTTATAGCCTCATCTGTGCCTCTCTGCAGAGTCAGTCAAAACACAACCAGTTTCTGCCACTTTTTACAATAGCTGAAGGATGTTTTGGCAACACAATCATACCTAAGCAACCTTCTGACACAACCACTAATTATTTTTCAGGACACTTTTTTAGCGTAAAGAGCACACATAGAAGGTGTCATTTATTGGCATTTATAGACGCCTGCATCACTCAGAAAGACAAAATGCAATTTTAAGCTACCTTCCTTCCAAGCCCTTCTTTCTGTCTTTGTTTTAAACAGCTTTCTGACTTAAAGATGCTAATCACCACAGGATCTTTAAAGTCTCCTTTCAACAGTAATGTGAAATAAGAAGAACTATTATTTCCTCTTAGAGAGAAGTTATGGTACAGAGAAATTACTACACTTCCCAAGGTCACACAGCAAATGTACAGCATGGTAGGGAACATCACCTAAGTCTGCGGAGTCCTCAGCTAGTATTTTATCACCTCCAACACACCTCCTCTTAAATGAAAGATGACCTAGGTGCTGAGACCCTACTGTAGCTCCAGGGACACCCTCCTGGGATGCTCCAGGACGTCTTTGCCTCTGCCTCTCTCTCCTGCACAGACAGAAGAGCAGAGAGCCACTGTTCACCTGGTGGGTGCATGCTTCTGCTCCTCCTCTTCATCTGTGTCGCTGCTGATAGTGATGACACTCACAGCGGGGCTAGGGGTGTCGGGAATGATTATCGTCTGTCGCTGCCGCTCCCGCGTGGTGCTGGTGGCCACATCGCTCCAGCCGCACGTGACAGAGGTGCTGCAGGCAGGGCTGTTGTGCACCATGGCACAGCGGGGAGGCGTATTCTCCTTCACTCGCTTCGAACGCTGAGGTGAGCTGATGGACTGAGAGGATGAAACTTCATAGGTGGATGCATTTCTGGAAACAGGAAAGGTTGTTAGTTAAAACTCTGTTTGCCAAAGTTGCCCGTTGCCATGGCTTTTGATTCCTGGTGTCTGATTCAGTGGCACCAATGTATGGAATCTAGGAAAACTGCAAAATTGTCACAGTCCTCTCCAAAGGACAGACTTATGCATATAATTGCATATGCATAACTTATTCATATAATTGGCTGAAATGTAGTTCCTTTTAGTAAAGAATTCTATTTTGTTTTCTCTAGAAATTTCCAAATGAGAAACACTGCCTCCCAGGAGTCTGCACTGCAAGGCAGAGGCCAGTCACACAGCACAGGCATACAAAACGTGGGCAGGCTCAGTATGCCCTTCCCTTTCTAATAACCCTTTCTCCTGTAGCCTGCATAGATGTATCATGATCAGATAATTTCTGGCCAGAAAAAAACTAATGGTAAAATTAGAATTTGTTGTGGAAACCATCAGCCATTCATCAGGAAAACTGCTTTTCTCAGTTGAAAATTTAATTTTCTGTTTAAGAATCTTTTCAATAAAGATTTCCTGCTCAATGCTTCATCTTCTCGGGTAGATGAGTCCCATGGATGGGCGCATGTATATGGGAGGACATATACTCAGTTTCATTTCATTCCCACCTGAGGCAGCAGATACAGCATATATAAATCAGCAAGAAAAGAACAATCTTTTTATTATGCAAGAGAAAAACATTCTCAAGCCCTGTTTTATTTCCAAGGCTTCCTACTTCTGCTTCCCTGCCTTATAGCTGGAAAGGGTCCACTAGATCAGGGCTCTGAAGACAGAAACTGTCCACCAAACAGTGCAGCACAGGTCTGCAGATGGGGTATTTACCAAAGCACACTTACTAAAGCCCATTTCACTAATTTCCCACATATTCTTTCTTCCTTATATTTCTTTTTTTCTGCTTATTGCAGAACATTCACAGACTCAAAAATGAAAAAGCCCCTAAGTTCTGGTTTTGTTCTACAGGGCTGCACATTCACATTGGCCTGAAAGCTAACAAAAGGAATAGGTGACATCCATCAAAAGGAAGTCACTCTGGACCTATCACACTATACCAACTTACACAGGGTCTTTTGCATAACAAATGGCTGCACAGTAGCATTTGCAGTGCTTTTTGAATACCAATGAGCAGCATGGAGTACCCTTCCCTCCAAAGGAGCATGCTCCTCATTTGGCTACAAAAGCATCACTATTAATGAAGCTGTAGAAACCCTTTGCTCTGAAAGTGTCCAATTCCTCCTGGATGCTGCCCTCCCCCTGGAAAGGAAAGGGAGAGGGGAAGCCCTGCACAGGCATACTGGTTGCTACAGGCACTCTCTTTTGCTGCCTTGCTGTGGATGTAGCTGCCTCTCTACACCAGGAATGGACTAAGTCAGCTGGAGCTCACCCAAAGTAAATGCAACATTTGGGAGCAGATAAATGGGAAGGATTTAAATAGTGGCCTCTTAACTAGAGTCAAATTGGTTGTGAACTCAGACCTCCTCTGGCTCCAGTCCAGTCCCCCAGTAAAATCACAAGCTGTTTCTGCCAGTGCACAAGTGGTGACCCATTTTGGTTCCTCCTTTGCACCGTTTTGAACTTTTTAAAGAAATGTGACAATTTTAGAGCCCAGAGAACTTTCCCCAGGACAACTGCACATATATCGTAAACAGCCTTGTCCTCTGGCCAAGATTACAGTGCTGTGGCAGGCACTGCAATCATCCTATCATTTGTGAGCAGTGCCACATAACACAGTATGAACCAAACCCCAGTCTCCTATGAGAGTTGGTAGATTCAGGTGTCTGCGGACTGTCCCTGTATGAGATGTCCTTATAAAATGCTCCCTGATTTATGCTGCCATGATTCTAAAAAGGCCAGGGCTGGTATTTGTGGCTGGAGAGTACTGCTGAACACAGGGGCCAACCACCTAAGTTAGGAGTTAGAGAGCTGGAAGGTGGCCTAGAGCCACCCCAGTCCTCCATGCTGCATGGCATTAAAGACAGGCCATCATCCCCTTGCTTTTGAAAGGGCGGATCTCATGTGCACACATGAGCGCATGTTCCTGAAGATGCACCCAGAGTTGCACCACCCTGTGGAAATGGAGACACTGCACCTCAGGAAGTGCTTCGTCAAGATGATGTGGGAAGAAAACATGTGGTGACTAGGCACTGAGCCATGCTGACCTGAGAATATAATTACTTCTTTAATTACGGTGACTGCAAGGCCTTGAGTAATCACAGATGAATAACAAGACATATGAACAAGTCCTCAGTGTCCCATCCTGCATCCCCTTCCAGCCACTAACTCCTGCACAAAATGACGCTGAGTATTAAATGTGCCTGACTACCCCTTACCCCCTTCTCTCTCCTGACCTGGGTATGGAAGTGAAGCAGCAAAGAGCCCAAGTCACGAAGTGCTGTCTAATCACTTGCGGGCCATGGAACACACTATTTTGCCCCACAGATGTCAGCACTCCTTCATTTCAGGGCTGCATTCAGAACCACCCAGGTACACCAGGTGGTGACTGTGTGCCGTGGTACTCACCGGGGTGCCGACTGGTGCTGTTTGCTCTTCCTGGCAGAGGTGGTGGCAGCGGGTGGCTGGCGCATGACATGTGCAACACCCACATTGACGGGCTGTGCTGCAGGGAGGGTGACGTGGCTGGCCAACAGTGTGGGCTGCTGCATGATGGGGTTGTAGTGGCTGCCATGAGCGTGGCTGTTCCTGCAAAGTGGGGAGACACACACACATTTGACATGCCTCTTTCACAGGCTCCCATTGCCTTCACCAAGACTCCCTTCTCCAGGGAACTCCATGGCTCCCAGTCCACCCTGGATGGAGCATTTCCCCCATGGAAGAGACTGAATGGAGTGGCATGGGCACAGAACTCCAAGAATGGGGAATAGAGAAGCTGCTCATAGCTCTTAGACAAGTGGGCTGCCTCCCAAGACCCCATCCCTCCCACCTCCTCCAGCACTGATGGGTACTTCACAGAGACTCCATGAGCCTCCAGTTTACCTCCAGTCTGTCAGTGGTTGGGTGCCTGCCATGGACTCTGGGATGACGGTAGCATGCTGGACAGAAGTGTGGGTAGCCACCCCAGTTAGCTGCTGCCAGGCCGGAGGGAGCAGGATCTGCTGAGTGCCACTGGGCCATGCTTGCTGTCAGATAGAGGGAAAATAATTTCTTAACAAGAGGTGTCATACACTGAATGTGAGTGGTGGTCCGTGCTCAGCTGGAGCTCTTAGTAACAATCATGGTCATACTACCTACCTCTTACCACATTTTAGTCAGAGATGACAAATACTGCTAGGAAATCACTGTAAAAGCAGTAAATTTATCAATATAGAGAGTGCAAAGGAGGGTTGGGAAATATCCTTGCCATCCTAAGCACCAGCTGTGTTTTAAACTAGGAAAGGGAGGGATCAAATTTGGCCAGCATTTCAACCCAAACATCAAACTCTTTAGTACCTTTTGACTCTCCAGATCAGCTGGTCACCATGATCCCATTGTTACTTCCCCCCTCCTATAGCCAATTTTCCTTCCCAGCCCAGCATGACCTAAAGGATCTAAAAATGAGAATTAACTTTTCAAGGATCAGAAAAGAGAACAGGGGTTCATGCCTCCCTTACAGGGGTAGAAATCTCTGCCCTGTGAGTTAAGCCATCACTATGCTATGCAACCATCCCTCCAGCTACGCTGCCACAGGTGTGATTCAGGTCATCCTGCTCTAGTGACTCCAGACATGAGTCAGATGATTGTTTTTTTGACTTAGGAAACTTTCTTTCCTATGTGTTGTCTGAAGGCAGCTGCGGCAGCTTCTCACTGCTTGGGCTGAGGAATGTAGGGCTCTCCTTAGTCCCAGCCAGTGCGACAATATTGGACCCCTATTGTGTTATCCCCTAGCTCTAAGGAGGCTGAATTTTAGAGGGGAGGCTTCTTGCAGGCATGCTTTTTTCCCCATCTCTATCCTCACAAGAATCCTGATTCCCTCACATCCCTCAGCAAATAACAAAAAACCCCCAAAAAAGCACGATCCCACTTCCAAAAAACCTAGCTTTTCCCAGTTTGACTTCAAAGTTTGTCTGCCTTCTAATATTCTGTGTTGCTGAGGTAGATGAAAAGACTGCTCAGTGAGGCCTCCCAGCAACATCTGCAATCTGCCAAGGATGGACCATCACACAGCTACTGAGAGCTGTTCATCTAAGGACCCATAACCATGGACTGGTGCTGCTTGGAGCAGATAGGAAGAGGAGGCAAAGACACAGAAAGATCAGGGAGGAAAAAAGCTTTTTTCTCCTTTTTCTTTTTTTTTTTTTTCCCAGCTTTGATTTAAAAGAGGAGACTGAACTATAGTTGCAGTCAGTCCCAGGGGACTACCTGGATTTACTTGCAGAGAAAACTGCTTCCTCCCTTTTCAGAAAAGAGAACTGAACAAATCTAAGCTCCCTTCATGACTGCAGTGCATAAATTCAGATGCAGCATCAGGGTCCAGGCACAAATTCCTTACTTATTAGGTAAGGACCACTGAATCATTTAATCTGCAGATAAGACTTGTCTAGGCTGATCCACTAGCACAGTGTGCTGTGCTTAAACACGGAAGGCTTGTGCCAGCAGCTGCAATCTGTTCTCAGTTATTGCATTACTGTGAAATTGTGCTGCTGCTGCACCAGCCCATGCATTGGGAAGTGGTGGGTCCTCCAGCGTGGTGGAGCTCTGCTTCCTATGTAAAGCAAGAATGACTAATGGGGTAAGCATGTTTGTTCTGAAAGCTGATTGCAGCACATCAGTGAGGAGAAGTGTTGCTGGGAAGGAGTTAAAAGAAGAGAAAATCAAGAATTCAGGGCATTATTCAAGGACAGGGGACAGTTCTGGGACAAGTCATGGAAGCCTGCCAGGAAACTGTACAGATTTGTCTCTTCTGAGATCTGAAGCTGCAGAGAGCTATTAGCAAGGACAGCATCAGCCTCCTCTCACTGGTCTCTGCATATAGGATGTGGACCACATTTGCTTCAGAACATGAAAACAAACCCAGAAAAGTTACAACTTAACTTTTTTTAATAGAGTTACTTTTGCCAGTAGCTCTATCTTGAAGACTGCTTGCTCTGTCTAGCTCCATGCTGCAGACACACAGCTGCCAGAGATGCTCAAAATCCATCCCTGCCTCTGCCTGCGATCCCTCAAACTTCTCTCCCTCCTCTGGGACTGCTAGTCTTAAAATGCACAGGGAGAGCTGGACGCTGGCTGTGCTGAGCTGCAGTAAGGCTTTGCCAGCCACAGCCATCCTGATGTGGGCAAGCACAGTGACCTGCGCTGTGTGCTGGGGAGGGGAAAAAGCGTGATGGCACTAACACAGTGCTGGGAGCACAAACAGCAGCATCATGCCTGATAAGGGGGACAAATAAGCAGGGTGGAAAACCAGAAGTGGGCTCTGGAGGCGCTAAGCTTTCTGCTGGGGACAGTCCCTCTGGAAGCTAGAGCAGTCACACAGTTCGATCTGAAGAGCATTAGATAAGCAGCTGTGCATGAGAGGAATAACTCTCTGCTGGGAGAGAGAGACACAGCCGCTCAGAGATCAGATGTGACTACAATGCATTACAAAGAAGCTGTGTTTTTCCATTCAGGAAACTGGAATCGGGTACAGATTTGTTTATCAGACCAGCTGCTCAGCCCGTACTGAGTGAGGCCCACGGACACCAGATGCCACTGGCATCAATCAGAGCTCCTTGCCATCAGAGAGAGCAGCAGCTAGCATTTCTCACCGCATGAGACAGGCAGATATATCAACAGGCAGACTACTTCTGTTCTATTAAATAAATAAAAATCTACGCAAGTGAGGAGCGTTTCTCAGAAACAGCTTCAATTTCCTTGTGGAAATGACAGTGAATAAAACATCAGCACAAATTACAAGAGGGGCAGCCCATGAAACGGGAATTCACATAGCAGTGGCAGCACAGAATCTGGTAGCAAAGCTCCTCCTGAACAATCCCTCCCACAGATTGTGTGGTGATCCCAACAAGAACACCTCAAGAAGAAAGAGGGAGCCAGAGGTCCTGAGATCTTTGAGGATCCTGCTGTCTTTTGGGATGTTTCAGACCTGACTCTTATTCCTTCTAGTTCCATGTAACAGCACACCCGAGGAGGTCTGTCAGAATGGCAGGGCGTGCAAAGCTCCTTCACCCACTGATTTCTTGCATAAGCAATAGGTGCTTACAGCAACTGTGCCTGCAGATTGCTTCTTGCTTTGCCATTGTTTTTCTCTCCCCTACAATTCTCCTTCTATCAAGCAAGAGAGCCCATGTAGGTTGTTACAACATGCTGCAACAGAGATAGGTCTGATGTTTTAGACAGCCTTCTAACAAAAGCTGTTACTGGGAAGGGATAGGACATGTTAGCTAACGGAAATCATTCAGCCTGCAAGTTGTGCTTCGATCCATCTTCACCAGATAAGCGCAAGAGGCGGCTGCCAAAAAAAGGCCACTGCACCAACAGTCTTACTCCAGCAATGCCACAGACTAACATAAACCTTAAAGTCTGCTGGTACCTGCCTGCCTATGAACACACTGCCATTAATGAAGCCATGGCAGATAACCAATCCTGAGTCAGAAGCATGAGTTTCGACTTGTAATTTACCTTTTCCAGGCTGCACAACTTAACACTAAGTAAGTGCAGATTCACTGAAGCCAGCACAAGCAGGAATGGGAATGAGCTGCTCCTCTTTTTTGAGGAGCTGGGGTTCTGCTTGAGAACATGCGTGCAATTGGTGCTACCCGTTCTTGTTTGCATTTTTTTTCCTAGGAGGAACCATGCTTTACATGTGAGTGCATTTTGGACAATTGTGCCAACAAGTGCTGCTGACAATTAATGCTTCTTGTCTGTGGGGCACCTGGCTCTTCCCCCTACATCCCTCTCTTAAAAGCAGAGGGGCAGCTCATGAAACAGAAAGGTGCAAACTTAAAGCATGAAAGGTATCTCTTGGCAGCATGCTATTCAATAGCACAGATGTTGGCTACAAACTGCCACTGAGACCACAAGTTCAAGGGGATGCAGGAAGGTTATTACCTGTTCCTCCTCAGCAGAGGCCTGACACAGCTTCCCTTGAGGCTTCCCACTGATTTCAATGGAGAAGCAGAAGGAAAGAAGGTCTTTCCAGAGACGTTCGCAACTCTTGACACAGCCTTTAAGCTGAACAATGAACTGAGGTTTGGACATTTTGGAGAAAGCTGGAGACTGTTCTATGGATGCTCAAGTCTCCAACCTGCACCACAGAAGGCTCTCAGGTAAAGCTACTCTCCTCAGCCTCCAAGAGCTGAACAACACAAATAATACCTTCCAAGCTTGGTGCTTCAGAGCTCCTTACCTGCGCGAGGAGTCCTGGCTGGATCTGAAGAGGCTGGGCCCCAGGTGCCTGAGTGACAATGGGAACTGCATTCTCCATCCGAACTGAATACCCAGCATGCTTCGAAGGGGAGGCTTGTAACCCTGTTCCACCAGCACAGGAGTTACAGCATTAGCCATCAACAAAATTACTAGGAACGTGGGTCTACTTTTCAAAGGTGCCTAAAGGCACTTTCTGATGCCAACTTCAATGGCAGTGTTCAGCCCCTCTGAAAAATTAGGCTCTCAGAGTCCCACATATTTTACCCCCACCCAAAGATACCCATTAAGTGTTCATAAATATGATACATGTATAAGGGGGAGGAAAAGACATTTTCAAAGATGTTAAGGGAATAACTGAGTTCACATTTTTAGAGTATCTCAAATAAGTGGGAGACATCTCAATACAGTGTTTGCAGCGTCCCCACATTCCCTGGTTTGACAACAGAAAATGGTCCTTGCCAGCCAAAATCCATTGCTATGCAAAAATGTTCTCTTTTGAACAAAGCAGGATGGGAATCCAGAACTACATGATCCCTCAGCCTTGAAGGGGACAGGTGATTTTCTCTTGCACAGCTTCTCAGGGCTCTTATTTATAAAAGGCTCTGATTTGACCATGTAATCTAGCACAGCCCAAACTCCAATTACTGCTGACTCAGCCACACACACATTAGCCTAACTGAGCTGGAGAAAACTTCCCCCTCCACACCACCTTAGTACATGGTAGGGCCTCTGCTACCTCCTCTGCTTTAGAACTTTCTCAAGACAGCTAGTGGAAGATGTTAGCTTACATATTCCAGCAATACATTTCTGAAGTCAAACCCTTGAGATGCATTTTAACTATGTAGAAGAGGTGTAGCTGAACTCCACTAGTTCAAAAGAGCTTTGATAATCCTGCAGAACATTTAACAAGTGCCTAGAGACTGCTCCATCAGACAAGCTTGTAGAAATGAAGAGCAGAAGTTGCACCAGCTGAACCAAGGTCTATTTAGACCAGATCCTACAGATACCTAGCTAGTTTTTCCAAATTGCTACAGCATGTAGAGGCAAGAGAAATACAAGTAGCTACATCTCATCTTCACCTAAGCTGTCTGACACTATGGCGCCTGCTACCAGTATACACAGGCAGAGCTATCTGAAGCAGGGCTGGTGCTAAAGGAACTGTACTGCTAAATGGTCATGAGCATCTGTTATGAGGGCAAACCCTCAACTCCACCAGCACCACACTCCCTGCTGAACTAACCTCTTGAGTCCTCCTTTTAACAACTACATCACTGAGAAGTGATGAACCCATTATTTATATACTGATCTATGACTGTTGTAGGGAAGAGTTTTCAAGTTTGCCAAAGTGAGGCAGAACAGCCTCAAATTCCGTTCAGGGCAAAGGATGACAAATACCCCATGCTCTTCCTCAGCTCCATCTCAGAGCCTGCCCTATTGTTTTAGACCTTCCTCATTATGCTGAGACCTCCTTTAGACCTCCAACTCATGATGAAGGTGCCTGCAAGACCCTCCACTGTTGCAAACATTTCCATCTGCAATAACATTATTCTGATTTACTAGGCCAGCACTTCTATTGCATGGCCGGCACAAAGGAAGCTTGCTTCCAACAAGAGCTAGATGGAACACTGCAGTGGGGAGGGAGCAGTGACTAGCCAAGACCTGGCAAGGCTGTTACCTACCTTGGAAGCCTGGTGGGCAGACGATGAGAGCTTGCTGTAAGGGGTCGGGCCGGGCACAGATCTGCGCTGTTCCTGTCTGCAGGGGCATGCTCCGCTGGGCCACCGCAGCCATGGATGCCGCTGAGGGCTGGTAGAGTGCAGATTGGTAATTTAGTATGGAGACCTCGGGGTTGGCTAAGGAAATAGTGGCACTGGAGGAGGTGGGAGCCAGGTTGGTGGTCTAAAGGAATGACGGGAATTAAAACAAAAACAAACAAAAATGAGGGAGATGGGTACGCTGGAAGAAGCAAAATCCAAAGATAAAATAAAAAAGTAAAAATAGTGCAAGATAAAGTAAAAAGAAAAAACCAAACCAACCAAACAAAACAGACTAAAATAAAAAACAGCAAACCAAAACCAAAGAAGGGGTAGAACCAGACACTGAGGAGCACAGACGTAAGGGTAGCAACAGGGGAAGGAACACAGTCTGCCTCAATGACCGCAGCTGCACCATGCAATGGGATCTCCAGCCACATGGCGCTGCTGCTAACTGCTCAAAGACAGCACGTTCTCCAAAGCACAACTATAGCTTCATTTATCACCCAACTGGCTCTGATTTCCAGCATGATGAAGATGGGTTCAGAAAATGGCACTGCCCCCAAATCACACTGTTCACTCATCATGCACATAGCTCCAGAAGCAGCTCACATTTCTTAGGTAAGAGAAACTCAGAACCTCCATGCCATGTGATGCCTTATCCTGGCAGGAGAGACTCATTCCAGCCTTTCCTCTACCTTGTATCTAAGATGGCACATGCCCTTAAGTTTTGAATTTGATGGAATCAGAAGGCACAACAGGAGGTAATAATACTGCTTTCAAAGTTCATGACTTTAAAATCTCAGAGCAGAAACTCCAGCAGGGGATGTTGCAAAGCCACAAAAATCAGCCCAGGGTTCTGCAAATCATCTAGAAATCTGAGGGTGACTTGTTTTTCATTAGGACTGAGTCTGTAACAGTTGCAGACAAACAACCCCTAAACAGCTCTGCCATTGCTCTATAAAAGTATGTCCTTAGCATTCATGTCTAGGCAGCTAGGCTCTACCTAACCAAAGCCCACCTTTCCCCTCCATGCAAATGCATCAGCATCACTGCTGGAGATTGGTAAGATATGGTGAATACTTCTGATGGTGAATGTATGAACCCAGGATGAGGCTTTGATCAGGGCTGCAGAAGGCAGCAAGCCAAGTATTTCACACTGACCTGGTTGCCATTGGGCCTGAGAAGGGTGACCATGCTGCACTGCCACAGCCACAACCATAGCCACAAGGGATGTGACAGTGAAACATTTCTACTTCCTCCTCCCCCCTCTGTGCAGAGGCAGAGAAGTGCAATCTGTTCCCCTGTGCAACACACTGAGCAGCAATCACAACAGCTTGCATGCTCCTGATTTCAGGAGTCCTAACCGGAAGGAGGCAAACCCCAGATATGCTTTGCAATGATAGGGAGCACCAGAGAGCCAAGTTGTATGTTGAACAGAATGGTGAAAGGTTTAGAGCTTGTTCAAATTACAACACCCTTCCTGGAAATGTTTCTACCACTTCTTCTAGGAACACTGGAGATACCAGTTCTGCTCACAACACACACCCCTTATGAGAATTCAGATTACCATGGACCTCCTCAGCCAACAACTGATCTCAACAAGTGAGTAGCAAGGAAACGAAAGCAAGTCTGCACTTCCCACTATCAAGTGTGGTACAAATGGTGCCTCTGTCCTGCAGCTGGGGCCTAGGGAATCATGTAGCACTCATTTCTTTAGTCAGCATCTCAGGTACAGCCAAGAAAGGGAACCAGTGTTTGTAACTAATGCCCTATCACACCAAGCCATGATCTATCTCTGTTTGCATCTGCTAATGAATTGCTCCAAAAGACTTTCTGTGATTACATGCATTGAGAACTGACTCATGAAGTCTGGTTTTCTGAGTGACACAGGAACACCCTGTATATCTATACAGACTCCTTTAGCACCCTTGCTTTCCATCACTATTTCTGCAATGCCACCTGCAATCTCTGGAATGAATCTTGAGCAGCCTGTTCCCAAAATGCTTAGAAGATGGCAGCTATTTCTTGAGCTTCAATCTCCTATACTGCTGCCCCTGGTCCCTGGAGAGTTTCCTTTCACTGTTGTAATACAGTACCGCAGTAAACAACTTAGCCTGCTAGTCACATAAAATCTGTCAATTCAGCACCCCCCAACACTGGGGCATATAAAGCTAATACAAGAGTCCAAAGCATGACTACAAAGCCAGAGCCCACCAATGTAGAGTGCAGTGTGTTTGGAGCGGGGTATGTGCACAGGGTTCCCATGTCAACTGCGGCATGTGGAGTAAAACCAATGAGAGATAAGAATACGCATTACCACTAAACTCTTCTTTCCTCTTGACTGGTTACAGTGCTGTGTCTGTCACAGAAGAATTTAAACTCTTTTTACTTCAATTCCAATTTGAAAAAGTGCTGTTAAGATCACTGATGTGTCCCAGAGAGTGCAGTCCTGCCTGCTGCATTAAGGGACTAAGGAGCTTCTCCCCATAGCAACTTCCCAAGTAAGCAGGATTTATCACCCCCAACAACAACATAAACAATGAGAGTAACATTTCACCACTGCACAAACTGTCACAAGATTACTGCTTGCATAAAGAAAAGAGAATGAGGAAGAGCAGAAGAGTAAGACCCAAAATGAGGAACAGCAGAAGGAGAGTTAAAGAGTATCATATTTTTGCTGGCACGTTAAATGGGATGTAGACCTCACTGACCTAAATGTTTCAAGCACTGGCTGCTTCTGGTTGATGCCCTTACCTGGTTGTGGACTGTGTTCAGCTGGTTGTTAAAAGTCATGGTCAAGTTGGTCGATGTACTTGGGGCTACATGGGTGATGAATGGTGTCTTGCTCTGGTTCACTGTGTCATACATATTCACCCGCCGCTTGCAAATCTCCATGTTCTGGAAGCAGGACTTGACACTGTATAAGGAGGAGACAGAAAATCAACTGGCCAACCAACACAGGTTAACAGTTCCTCACAGCACCCTCAGGCTTGGCATTTTCTAGGCTCTTAAAAACCTCTGCTATTTTATGCAGACTTACATAAAGGCTTAACCAGCAAGAGTCAGACTACCCCTGTACTGAAGAGAGCTAAATGGATGTCAAGATGACAGTGGCTGCTCTGGCACTCCTGGGTGCCCCCATGGGTCCAAGCACTACACTGTAAGGCAAAGCAAGCAAGCAAATTGGTTGCTTTTCAGGTGGCGAGGCAAGAAATACAAAGCAGCTGTTTTAAAAGACTGAAAGAGACTGAGAGCAAGAAAGACAGATACTGTTTCTATCTTATGATTGAGCCTCATGCTTTCTGCCTCAGTGCAAGCCTAAGGGTAGTTTTAAAAGTCCTTTGCAAGGAAGAATTTTACTGCTCTTGGTTACCAAGACACCTGAAAGATCTTACCTGTTCCTTCTTAAAAGTTCACTGAGAGCTGAGTCCAGGCAAGCGGATAAAACATTGCCCCTGTCTGCCTAAACACTTCCTTAGATGCTTATCTTAAAGCACATTAGCTGTCCTCCTGCAGTCAATGGGACGATTCATATCACAAAAGGTTATGCCAAATCAGAATTATCAATGTCCTGAGGGAATCAGGTTCTGAGGTTATCTCAGTCTGAGAATTGCATCTCTGGGGGAAAGATTACAGCTTCTTCCTCTACACAGAATTTCCCTTAAATGTTATTGATATAGCAATGGAAATTTTGAGAAGTGCAATATTTTGTATCCCCAGTAAAAGAGATGAAATACTCTCCGCATTGGTAGAGCACTCCAGGTGTCTGGTACATGGAACTGCTGGTATTTCATTTTTATAATTGGGATCAGAAGCATACAGAGGTTTAAGAGATAACAACACAGCAATCTTGTGCAAAAAGTGTGTTTTTCATAAAATCTCATTTTTTCCAAGGTGTAAAAACCAATACAGGTTTTCCACAATTCTTCCATAATAATTGTTCTTACAAATGAGACCTCAAAAGCAGAAATGCATTTATTTCCATTATTCCAACCCAGAAAACAGAAAATGAAGTAGTGAAAATCAGCTGTAGCTGTAAAAAATCAGCTGTATGCATAATTTATTTTCTAACAATCTGTTAAGAAGTAGGGGAGGTAAACACATCCTCACATAATTTTTAAGAAATAAAATGTCCCTTCAAAAGGAAACAGCTTATATGATCCCTATTGCTCAGAAAAAGGATCTAAATCTTTTTATCCCTGTCTTATATCTTACTCACGTGGTCACCTTTCTTCTCTTACTGGTAACAGCTTGAAAAGTGGATCTGTGGCATAAAGACCTGCAGACAAGACAGGCTCAGGAAACTGCATAGCTGCTCATTCATTTAAAAAACTATGAAATATCTCTAGGTCCTAGAACACTTAGAAAAATCTAACAATTATATAAACATAGAAGACTATAGGGTTGCATTTTCCCAATCAACTAAAGACTATAATCCTCTGTCCAATAAAGCCGAAAGCACTGGAAAGAGTGTATGTTCTGTATATACTGTGTATTACCAAATGGTTTTATATAACAAGGTATAAATTCTACTAATGTAATACTGCGTTCTCTGTCTTTACTTGAAAAAGGGGAAAAAACCAGAAGCCAGAGCCAGAGCAAATTGGAGAGAAAGGCTGAGAAGTACCCAACAATATAACAGCCAGGCAGTTTAATATGTGAAATGGGGAGCTAAACTTCTGTTGCTGTTTGCTTGTTTTGCTTAATTAAGCGAAACAGCCCCTCTCAAGCATGCCACAGCAGAGATTCCTTCCAGAAGCTGCACCTTCCATATATTCTTACATTCTTTCCTGCCTGATCTACTTTCAGGAGAGATTACAACTCATGCATCTGTTGAGGCTTTGAAGCTTCTATTCTCAAAACCACAGGCAATTGCAGACGAAATTTCCATCAACTTGCCATGCTGGCTGCAGCTTGTTGCTCTCTTTACCAATCACTGCTTCCAACATGGAGGGACTGTGCAGGGTTATGCACCCAGCTGCTGCAGTATTTAGTATTCACAGACCTGCAGCTGAAATTTTTACTCGGGTAAAGTTTCCAGTGCTGTTGGCCCCAGTGATATTTTCAGCCTTTCTGGAACTTTGCCTGAACTGCCACAAGTGAGCACTTCAAAAATGAAGATGTGATTATGGTCTGTTGCACTAGCAGAAAGATTTGTGATGGCAATGCACTATGCCACAAATCTCTCCTATCTTACACATCAGCTCTTGCACAGTAAGAAGGACTGGGGCAAATTAAGAGATTTCTGCATGTGATACTAACATTGTTAGAAAATACTGTCATTTTTTAAATTTATGATTGTTTTTATACAAAACTTATTTTCTCTCTGTTTAGCACAACCTCCCATCTTGTTTTCATTACATTTATCACTTACTATCTATGTATAGATAACAGTGCTCAAAGGTGTCTGTGCAGGGTAAGTCTAGGTCTACAAAGATTGTGTACCCACTACCTTATGGTAAGCAGCTGCTCTTATCTTGTGATAAATATTAGCAAAAAGACAGCTACACACAGCTCCTTCACAGAGGGAACAGTACCTTAAATGAACTTGAAATACCATAGGTAAGAGCACACATACAGGCAGGAGAGGTGACACAGCAACCTGTTGCTCTGCAGTACCGACACAAACATAGGCTATGGCTTTTTGATGAGCCCCCTTTATTTTCATACTTGAGCTCCTCACAGTCTTTAAACACCCATACACATGGCACCCAGTGAAGTACAGTGCTGTGCCAGTAATGTTTCCTGATGAGGTGAAGGGACAGCCTGCAAAAGCACCTTGAACTGCAAAGTGCCGTAGAGCACGATATTCAAAGCCAGGTGTCCTGAAGGCTTTGGGAAGCTCCCACTATGCGTTTGCCTTCACTTACCCCTGAGAAACTTGACCTTATGTGAAGTGCCCAGGGGAAAAGAAAGCAATATGCTGGGTGCAGATTTCCTGAGTTTTAGCTGCTGTGCTCCGAGACACAGCCTTAGGAGAAAGGGGAGTCAGGCCTGACACTTCATCACATCTCCACTGAGCAGTGAAGCCCACCTCTGATCCACTCAAATGTGTCAGCTGAGGTCAGAGTGTGGTGTTTAATGCTACATAGGCAAGCAACAACAAAGCTGAGAACTGAGCTCCTTGTCCTGTTGCCTGTGCCTGTAAACCAGCCTGCTGTAGAAAAAAACTCTTCTTTTGAAAAACAAACAGCTCAAAACTGGCCCCTGAAAGATGGGAAAGTTCAGGGAGAAAGGGTTGGCTCCCCACTGCAGATAAGGTTGATTACTGCAGTAACAATCAAGACTATACTACTTTGAGATATACTGATACTTTCAGCACTAATTGCATAATTTCTGCTGCATTTTAATGCAAACATATGTAATTACTGAATATTTACATAATGAATGTAGCACTCTCTGCAGTGTTTTAAATGCCAAGCACCTACAACACAATTCTCACAACCTGAAGAGGTGGCAATCCTCTTATTTTTCAACCAGAAAATGACTAAAACCTAGGGGTTATGCATCTTAATAATGCCCTTCAGGTACATTTGTTCTCCACCACAATCAGCTCTCCTTTTCACCCCTCAATTCAAAGCCCAAGGATAAAGAAAACTACATACTGTGTGCTGTGCGGGAAATCAAGCAAGTGCGTCATGGTGACAAAGGGGTGGTTCAGAGTTTCAATGGGTGTTATTCTCTTATCTGCATCTATTGTCAACATCTTCTTTAACAGATCTATAAACTCCCGCCGGTCTGCCTTTTCCACCAACATATCACTTCCTTCCAAATCTGTTGTCATGTTCACCTAGAGGAGAGAGGACAAGGGTGAGGGCTACAAGGAAAGAGCAGATGGTCAGGTCTCCATCAAACTGTGTTTACTCCTTGTTGGAGCACATGCCCTGCAAGCCCCCCTGTCTGAAGGGGTAGCTGCTGAAGTCACACAACAGACTCTGCGGTGGCTAGTCATCTGGCTTGTGCGTGTCAGATCTCTAGACAGTCTGTTAAGTGTTCAGCTCGCTTAGGTCAGTGGCTAATGAAACACTTAGTCACCCTCCAGTGAAGATGAACAGCTTCCATGTGGTAGCAGGCAAGCTCTGATAATCAGTGTATTTATCATACAGGGAACTGTGCTACCAGATCCTTAACAATGTGTCCTGTAAGCAAAAAAATGTATAAAATAAATAAAAATTGCCAGTAGGTTTATCAGAAACATCCTATTCATGGATCAGGTGACAGGAAAAAAACACAATGGTATGTTATTTTATCCATTTAGACAGTCTCCCATGATCTCAGTCCTCCATTTTTGCATGTTAGCTTGTGAATGCTACAGTATCGAGACTTTGCTAGCACAAACTCCAGCACTGTGCTAGACTTGTGTGCTGGTGTTGTGACAATTTTGAGTACTAGTTTGTCTGTTAGCACAGATTCCAGTCACAGGGGTGGTTATGCTGGAATTAGCTTTCACAACCACATGGAATTGACACAGTGAATTAGTACTCCCTGTTCCTCCACCCAGCCATGCTGTTTTACAGAGAGCACACTCTTCTGCAGCATGGTGATTATTTCCAATGTCACTGTTTTACGAATGGAAATACTAAACACAGAGAACTGACTTGCCAGTGGTCACACAGAGGAGCACTAAAGAGGCAAGAGAAAATACAGGATTCCAACACCCAGAGATGTGACTGTCATTTTCCGAGGATGTATTTCTACAGCACATCAAGCCCACATGCCCTCATGTGCAGTTTTCCCTACAAAGCAACACAGAATGAGCTGATTTGGTAGGCATGATCCTGGTATTTTTCAGGAGCTGTCATAGGAACAGGATACACAGAGAGATCAGGTAGTTCCCCTTTGTCAGCATTGCCCCAAAGTGTGAGACAGTGCTGCTGGTTACTCACCAATGCTCTTACCTGTGCCATATCATCCAAACAGTTGAAAATATACTTTCTTGCTTCCTTCGACTTAATCCCTGTCTCTGCCTCATGATCATCTGGTGTCTGTTTAGAACAGGAGACAGGCATTGACCAGAACTGCCCTGCAATCAGCTGTGGGTTACACGCCCCTTCCCGCTTGTGCCTTAACCTGCCCTCATGAGAGATCACTGTATTATCGCACTTGCCTCACCAGATAACATTTACACTATCTCTGCTATGGTTATATGAGAGCTTGTGTGTCACAAGGTGATTTACCCCTTCTTTGTCACTTCAGAGGATCCTCACAATGGCAGTGAGAGTCTAAAAGGTCTTACACCCAACCCAGCCCAGTGCTCTGCATCCCATCCTTACAGCCAGAAGTCCAGTGACCTCTCTTCTGGGGAAGTGAATGCAACCAGATACGCTGGTACAAGAGACTCAGGGCTCACTTGCATTACTAGCAGTTTTGATTGTCAGAATTAAAATGCTTTCTTCCTCTCTCCCACAGTGAGTGAGATATTAGAGTGAAGTCTGCCCAGGGCATGTTTCATTTAAACTACACATCAATTCACTGACTACTTAGAAGGAGATTTGCAGGTCAATTCCAGACTTAAATTTCCCACAAAACAGTGCCAAACAGGTGGGCTAAAGGCTGCAGACTCTGGGGATGGTAGTTTTACCTGGGGCTATACCCACTCCAATATCTGTGCTGCACTGCAAAAAGCAGAGATCTAGGCTCTGGGGTGACTTAAACATTTCCTTACTTCCAGCCAACAACTGCAATGTAACAGAAACAAGGGAATATCTTCCTACCTTCAGTCTCCACAAAGGATATGGTGAGTCTGTATCCCTGTTGAAAAACCTTGTAGTCTTTGTCCCTGCACTTAATAAATACTCTGCCGGTAAACCCTGCGTCTGTGAAATATAGCGAATCTGTAAGAGAAGGATGAGAGGTCACTGTTCATCCTGTGAAGATCTCTGGAGATCTTCCCTGGAAGGAGGGCAGGAGGTATTTAAAACAACAGAACAAAGAAAGAAGGAGAAAAGGTAGCACATAGTTAGACTTCACAAAAAAAAAAAAAAAAAAAAAATAAACCAAAACTTAAAACCAAAAAAAAAAAAAAATAAACCAAAACTTAAAACCAAAAAAAAAAAAAAAAAAAAAAAAAAAAAAAATCCCCCAAAAACCCAGTACAAGGAATGAGAGGAAAAAGAAATCCCTGTATGTATAAGAAATCCTCCATTTATCACATTCATCACTTGAAATTCACCTTTATGGTACACTCCCACAAAGCCTACGGATAAAGGGAGGAAAGTCTCCAGGTTTTAGAGGTCAGAGAGGGAGACCCACACAGAGATTTCAATGGGGTGTTCCACTGCTTTGCACCTTTTTATGCCATGCTCTCCTCTCCAGGGGGTAATTTCAACAATTTGATATTTGTGTTCTAACTTTTGCTGGCTTTTCCCCTGCCAGCTGAGTGCACAGGCTTTCCTAGGAGCACTCTGGAGTTAGAAATGGATGACTGTTGTTGAACTTAGATGAAATATATACTCAAACGAACTGACACCCTCACAGTATACAAAGTACTTCATCTCTGATGACTCCGTTTGTTATCTGGGCTAATTCCTTGAGTATGACATAGCTAAGAGATGCTATACATGTGTTTCCAGGATTTTAGACTTTATGTATTCAAAGGACAAATGGTCTGTGACTACACAATTAGAGACCCATCTCACACATGCCTGGGGTGCCACACAAACCCTTAATTTTGACATCTCTTGATTTCTCTATGTTTCACTCTGCAAAACTGCTGCAAACTCTGTAAGAATACTAAAAATAGTCATCAATGCTTGAAAATCCTAGGGAAGAATGGAAAGCATTTTTGAGAGAAGAGACAGAGAGGGATTATAATAAACAACTAAAGGCATAAAAAGCAGCTGTGGTTTCAAAAGACTTACAAAGCTCTCAGGACCCAGGTCACTGAGTGTGGCTAGCTTGCTTCTGCAGCTCCTTAGCCTCATCAGAGCACATGCACCTGAAAAGCACCAGGATCAGCCCCTATCCCTTTCCCAGCTCCCCAGGAACCCTCACACTTCTTCAACAGAGGAAGCTTTGTACAGGGCAGTTCAGCTGGACAGGGAGGTATGGTGATTTTCAGCTGTGTGTTTTATGAGTTTTGGGGTGCAGCAGAGAGGAGAAATAAAACTTGCTTCATGCTTCGCATGTGATTTTCAAATGCTTGTAAGTTTTTCAGCTACATCTGATTAAACTTAGCTAGGGATGTTAAGAATAACAAGAAGGGATTCTACAGGTACATTGCAAATAACAGGCAGGCCAGGGACAACACAGACGCCCTCCAGAAGCTATTGGGTGAACTGGCTATGCAGGATTTGGAGAAGGCTGGGGTTCTGAATGATTTCTTTGCCTCAGTCTTCACTGGCAAAGGCTCTGACTGCACCACCCAAGTGTTGGAAGGCAGATGCAGGGACTGTGAGAATGAAGACCTTGGACCCACTGTAAGAGAGGATCTGGTTCAAGACCATCTTAAGAACCTGAATGTGCGCAAGTCCATGGGATCTGATGAAATCCATCCACGGGTCCTGAAGGAGCTGGCGAATGAAGTTGCTAAGCCACTGGCCATCATATTTGAGAGATCATGGCAGTCAGGTGAAGTTCCTGATGACTGGAAAAGGGGAAATATAACCCCCATTTTCAAGAAGGGGAAACTGGATGAACCGGGGAATTTCAGACCAGTGCCTGGCAAAATCTTGGAGCAGATTCTCCTGGAAGGCATGCTAAGGCACATGAGAAACAATGAGGTGCTTGGTGACAGCCAGCATGGCTTCACTAAGGGGAAATCCTGCTCTGCAGCTCTGGCTCTAGAAGCTGCTGTGCTATCAGTTTTAGGACTACAAAAGGAGCACAAAAGCCTATAGGGAGAGAAGTACAACAGCATCTATTAACTGGAAGCCTACAACACTGTTAGCATTTTCCTTCTTATTGCTTTTAATATGCACCCTCATAAAAGGGGTTATGAAGCACAGCAGAGTTCGCGCAGTTTCTTATAACAAATAAACCTTTATTGAACACTTTGCTGTTACAGTAAAGAAAGGGTGTGTGCTCTGCTCAGTGAGGACAGACATGTATAGAGCTCTCCAGTCAATGACAATGTTGACTCTTGACTTAGATTTCACTTAGGTGGCCAGATCTTAAAAGCTAGAGTACCAAACAGCTGTTTATCCAGACTAAATACCCCAGCTGGATAATGAAAAGGTTGGCTTAGAAGGGTAAGAAATGCATATTGCTCATTAGCAAAACAGAAAAAGTTGGTATAGGTTCACTCTGACAAGAGAAGGAAAGGACACCACTGCACTTACCAGCATCCAGAGCAATATCTATACCCACCTGATCGTACTCCGAAGCTCCCGGGTACAATGGCCAGCCCAAGAACAGCTCTGCAATGACACATCCCAATGACCACATATCGATTGCTTCACAAAATGGTAAACCGAGGATGATTTCAGGGGCTCTGCAAAGGATGAGGTTACAAAACGTCAGCAACAGGAGGAGATCCACTCGGCTGGCATAGGTATTCCCACACAGAGCACAACATTCACTAAGTTGCTTGCTGCCAACAGGTGTCATTGCAGCTATGGAGCTGAGGGGTGCACTGGCCACTGGCAAAGGGCTTGCTAACTTAGCATTAGCTGGTGAATATTTATCCTTGCAGAAGAGTCCTCTGGCAGCACCTAGCCAGGAGATAACCCTGTCTTTCACAGCAGTTTGCAAAGGAGAAAAGTACTGTTATTTCCATTCAGCAGGTCTGAAAATGAAGCACAAAACAAATGTGCATTCAAAGCCATCCAATTAAGGCCTCTGCTTGAGGGTCTTGGGACCAAGCTTGCTGTCCTGTAGAGGAACCGTGCAGACTCCCATGGTGAAGCCCAGTGGGCCTTACAAACAGCCAGACATTAAATAATCATTACAGGCCTGGTATGAAAGGATTAATTTTTAAACAAATGGATGTAACCATAAAACAGAGAAATAATGTAAGTAGATCTATTAGACCTAAGTCTTTTCCTCAGGAGGAAGTAGCCAAGAAACCTTCACTTGCCAGTCTATCTGAGGCACCTCATTATATTTCCTCTTCCCTTGCAGCCCAAACAGCCAAAATGTGGCAGCACTCTTGCTATGCATTTACTGCTGGCTTCAGGAGATGCCCACTGAGGCACGTCTGCTCAGTGAGTTTCAGCATGAGCTCAGCTGAGGAAGGAGACGACAAGGTAAAAGCTCTGCTTCAGCTCTCCAGAAGGATCCCTGGCTGGGATGTGGAGGAGGTGTCCAAATAAGCAAAACCAGCCTCAGCTCAGACTTCCGTGGGACCTTAGGGTGAAGCTCATTTCACCTTCCAGTGGAAACTGTTGTCACAACTTAGCTAGGTACTGTGCAGACTGTGTGGTCAAGGAGGAGACACCCCCGCACCCATCAAAGGGGATTTGTCCTGCTGCCTTGGGATGGTTTGAATCCTTCTCCACTAGTGCCAAAAAGGCCTGGAAGATGACATTAGATGAGCTCCCTAAACTTCATTGGCCAAGGTGAGAGAACGTGAATCGTGCCTCAAATGCTTTGTGCTCCAAAAGCAACTTCCATGTGGAAGAATCAGAAGTATTTTACAAATACTGAAAACGTTACACAAAACTCACCTCTGCACACAAACACTTTTCCTTACTTTCCCTTTGTGGAAGCTCAGACTTCCACATGCTTCTAAGTGCCACAGTTGCTACTTGACAAAAGGATCACCTAAAGCTTCTCTCCTGCTCTTCTTGCAGATCTTGCAACACTTCTAAAATCCCAGGTTCTGCAGCCAGGTGATGTTAAACAGAAATAAAACCTCCCTTTCTCATGCTTACTTTCCCATTGCTAACTGTTCAGAAGAATGCACAGATGACAGATAAAAGAAAGAAACTCACATTGCCTTAAAACTTTCATAATTTTAAAACTAGCCTTGGGATTTCTCAGGCCCTGATGCATATTTTGGGAATGCCTGGGGTTGACTACTGAGCAAATCGAGTGCCACCATCTAGAGCTGGAAATAGGACCCATGGTTCCCAGTTTCCTATCTGTCATCACGATAAGATCTGACACTACTGAGATCATACTAAGGATTACCAATTGCAATGGAAAATATTATGTTTTAATCACACCATTACACAGTCATGTGAAGACAAGCCTTTAGCCAAGAAACCATGCAAAGTGGGTAACTTTTTCCAAAGAAACAAGCTAATGCCCTGTAGCAAGAATCCATGCCCCATCTTCAGTCTATAAACTTCCCCAATTTTGGACTGACTGGTAATAATAAAAGCCCCAAACCATCTGTTCTCAAACCAGCAATGCAGAATGTAAAAATTACAGGAAATTCTGTGATTTTAAGCTTAGGATGCTTAGAGTCATTCTCTCAAAAAAACATATCAGAAACTTCAGACTACCATTCAGACTACTCTTCTAGCTTTATCTGTGCTTGTTGTTCTCATATCCCCCTGTTCTTTAGCCTATTGTGACAAACTTTTTATTCTAAATCCAATCTCTCCTTAGGAGCAAGGGGTTAATTTTCCTCCTTTCCTCCCATTCCGTCATCTACTACTAGACACCTAGACAAAATGCAGAGAAAAAAAGACAGCTACGGTGACCTGCATCTCATTACCATGTAAATCCTGCATTCAAAGCCATCTGCTTCTCGCTGTCTGCCTTTCACATTGTGAACGAAAATGTCCCTGGTCACTAACAAGAGCTCAGCCACGAATCGGCTGAACTTCAGATCCCTCCCACCAACTCAAGTGGAGGGAGCAGAGGGGTGGACTATCGACAGGATATTCCCAACATGATTTTGTTTAGAAACCTCCCTGCTCATAAAAATCAACCACACTGCTGTTAGATGCAGCACTCACCTCCTCCCTTCTCTCCCCACACTTATGCTGCCAGCACCTCCAGTCCCCTGTAAGAGGGGATGACCTAGAATTTGAGGCTCCAAAATCTTTAATTTTTTGCTGTCCAGCAGATTTTTCTTAAAGCTCCAGCTCTGGACTGCAGCAGTGAGGACAGAATTTCTCTTTTCCACACACAGAAGAAGTTTTGCACCTCCATGGTTGGGAAGAAAAACACAAAACCAGTGTCCATACCATTTAAACACATAAAATACAACTAAATGGGATGACATTCATTATATTAAACCAGACCTAGGAAGGGAAGGTGACGAGATAGTTTTATTTCATTTTACTTTCATTTTACTTTTTTTGGAAACTAATTCAAGCCTATAAATAAATTGCCATCTTTACCTATTCATCCCCAAACAGATGACAATTTTGGTACATAGATGAGAACCCCTGTGAGAGAAGGACCAGACCAAAGTGATATGGTGCTCTATCAGCACCACAGTCAGTGTTCTCTGTGTCTTGCTCCCAGATTTCCTGTCATGACTGCAGTTTTTCCATGGAGAGGGAGTGGCCCTAAGACAAAAAGATCTTGTTAGCTTAATTACGCAGTCCTTAAGACACCACAAGAATGGCAGGTATCAGACTCCACACAGGCCTTCACATTTTCAGCTAGCAGACACCTCCTGTTTGCCATGCAAGAGGGAGCTGGAGTCACCCCAGGAGGAGCTGTGGTCTGCCAGCCTGATGGAACCCTGCTAATGGGCAACACCGAGTGCTTTGGTGGAGGATGCTACAAATTCTGTAATAAAACAACTAGTTAACTAATAAAATGCTTTCTGAACCTCTGTGGGGTGTAAATTCCAATGTATGCTCTGTTATGGATTCTCAGATCCTTCTGCATATAGACCTGTATCTAACATGTGGAACTCCTCTCTTAACATGAACATGTCAATTTTTTAAGACAAGGTGAGATCCTGATTTCAATAACATGTGGTGCAGAGTTCCATAGGCAACCTTCTGCTTTCAATAGCATCTTGCCTCAGTTGTTTAAAGCCTGATTTTCCTTCATGAGGTTAGGTTTAAATGTGTCACCTCTCACTTCATGTTAACATGGACTGGCATAGAGGTGAAGATGGAAGTGCCTGCATCACCTTTCTTTTAGAACAAGCTATTTTTATATCCCTGCCCTGCTCCTCCTTGTTTGCAGCAGCTTCTGGCTTCTCGGTGTTTCAATCCACTTCCACTGCCTGGCCTTACAACTACTCTTCCTGACATGACTGCTTGGAGATGGGCTGAACAGCCTAGAAACAGTTAAACATAAGGATATTCCCCAGACTTATTTTATACTATTTGCAGAATGCTTTCACATTCCAGTCTTCCCCAAGCCTAATATTTTGTTTGCTTTTGGAGTGACACGAGGCATTTCAGCAGATGTTTTATCTGGGAGATCCTCTGAGACACACAGTCCTTTCTCCAGAGGAGCTGCATTTAATTTAGGACCTAGAATTATGTAGAAATAGTTTGGTTTTCCTCTTCCAATGTTAACTGCCTTTCAGTACCGCGCTGATCTGGCATAACGTTGTCTATAATCTAGATCAAGTCCCTTAAATGTTCCTCACTCTTTTCTGCAGCCTAATCTAAGCAAGCCTGTGGTGTCTGTACACTTAAGCACTTCATTGCTGGTCCACCACTTTCTACAGATAATTAATACATTAAATAACTCTGGTCCTAAAACATGCATGCAGTCCACTCCACAACTGACCCTTTTATGCCTAAAAGCACTCAGATTTAGCTCAGCAATACGAATGGTATAATTCTCTTTTCCAAAGGGAAAGAAAACATTTCCATGTTTTAGTCAGCTCTTATGTGGGATTTCTCCATCCTGTAGCTGGTAACGCTATGTAACAAGGGAAAATGCCTTATTACAGTGTACATGTCAGAATATTGCCATTATAAATCAGAAGGACATTTCACATGGCAGCAGGTCCTCCTGGACCAGCACTGAGGTCTTCAGCAGACTGCTCCATGGCTACATAGGGAAGTGTTTTCTGTACTGATAATGCTGCTCGTTTTAACACAGACTCACCAAACCTTTTCATTCTGGTAAGGATCCTGTCTGAAACCATGCAAAAGCAGCCCACTGCCAGATAACTTGGTATGTGCAGAAACATCCCTCTTTACTGCTCTCTGCCAGTTTTTTAGCTGTGTATCCACAACACCCTCAGCTCAGTAATTCCAGCCTCCATTATGAGACAAAGGGAAAACAGGAAACTTCATTTTTCTGTCCTTCCTCTCCTGCAAGCTTCCTTCAGTATCTCCCAAAGAAAGAACTCCCCTTCTGCATGTGCAGGCACAACCTGCTTCATAGCTTACACAAATATGAGCATAGACCAAAGATTTAGACCACTTGCCACCAGCTTGGGATAGAATGAAGAGCCCTGCTAAGAGCCTACATCTCCAAGGGAAAAGTCGTAGCCCATTCCCACATCTCCTACCCCCTTTTCCAGACCAAATTACTCCCCTGGCCAGCAAAGGGTGACCTGTTCCTGGGCTCAGCACTGGGTCCAGTAAGTCTCCCATCATCATGAAGCCTTGCTTGAATGTGCCTGTGTATACCAGAGAGCTACTTGTGCTGGATGCTGGGGACCTAGGGCGCAAGGGTCCCCATGCTGGTAGCACCCGCAGGTACCCAGAGGCAGAAGTGCCATTGCATCCTGAGCTTGCACCTCACATATGATCCCATCCTGCTTTCAGGCTTTCTGCCTCTGGCAGAGTATTTACTTCAGCAACCCTGCTTTGTGGCAAGATAATTTGTCTGGTGTTTCTGTCAGGAAAATTAATTACCAGCCTAGCTCACTGGCTTTTTCACCCACACATCACAGGACATTAAAAACAAATGCCAAAAAAATCATTTCTGAAGACTTGAATTTGGAGAGCTGGGTTCTTTCTGAATATTAGAACACCCCTGCAAGCTGCCCTCCTCAGGGATAATTTACCACCTCTGGTAGGGGCCCGTGGCTAAGCATGATTGTCTCAGCAGAGACCTTCATGGACAAGTATACATATCAGACCAAAATATAACTCAAAACTTGATACTTATTGGCACCTTGAGCACAGAGCGTGCCTGCTTCTTGCCTTCAGGGTGACACTTCTAGAAGAAAGCTGCGGGCAGCTGCAGACAGACCTACAGTGATGCTGTCTGCTGAACTGATACACACAGTTCCTGTTTCCTTCTACCTGTTAGTCTCACCTGACAAAGCCTGAACTTCAAGAAGCAGCAGCTTTCACATCTCCATCCAGAAAACCCTGGGCTAGAGGCAAGAGAGGCAGGAGCCCAACTCCTTGGGCTGAGGAGGTATGCACTGACCAGCCACCTGCCCAGGGCTTGACCATTCTCAGTGCTTCTGCTCTCCCACACACCAAGATACCTTCCATGAGGAGGAGGAACTGCATTCTTCACCTGCCTTACACAGCGTTTTTGTGCAAGTGATGGGACTCCATCCTCCTCCCAGCTGAACCCTTTCTTTGGCATCTTTATGGGACTCTTTCTCATGCCTGCTCATTTGACGCTTTCATAAACTGTGAAAGTATCCAATTTTTACTACCATATACTGTAGCATTCAGACTACCCTTAGTGCTTACTTAAAGGAGATGGAAAGCATACAGCACCATTTTTTGTCCCTCTGCACCTCTCAGACCCCAAATAATTTCTTAAGTGCAGGGCTGTAAAAGGAGACAGGTTCATATTCTGGGAGTAAAAGGTCATAATAGCTGCTGTTTCCCTCACACCTCCACCTCTCCACCTTCACAGACACCTGGAAGGGAGGCAGACAGCTAATACAGATGACTCCCAGACTCAAGGTCTTCCTACGCTCTGTGGGCAGTTGCAGACTTCCACCTGTGACAAAGCCAGCCATCAGGGCCAGAGCTTAACACCTACAGGAACCAACAGCTCCTGATAGCTTGCTCAGCCCATGTCCCCTGCAGTGTGCAGGAGAGCACCTCCAGATCTCAGTGCAGATGTAGATTTAGATATGAGGAAGAAATTCTTCCCTGAGAGGCTGGTGAGGTGCTGGCACAGGTTGCCCAGAGAAGCTGTGGCTGCCCCATCCCTGGAAGTGTTCAAGGTTGGACAGGGCTTGGAGCAAGCTGGTCTAGTGTGAGGTGTCCCTACCCATGGCAGGGGGGTTGGAACTGGGTGAGTCCCTTCCAACTCTAATCATTCTATCATGGATTCCTCCTGCACCCCTGTGCACTGTCATTTGCCTGGATCCTCAGCAAAAGCCCACACAGAAGTGGCTCAAGTGTAGACTACTCACTTGGGCCTCAAAGACTGCCATGATCTCTGGACTACTGGGAAGCACCAATCCAACAAAATCACAGCAAAGGACAGTTCTGGGAGTCAGGACTCCTCCCCGAACATGCAAGCACACCATGCCCTTCGGTTTCCAGCATGAAGTTCAAAGCCTGGAGAGTTTAGTCAACAGAGATATTCATGAGAGAGGGAAAGGGCCACTGAGGAACATCACCCAATCAGAGGACGCTGTTTACTCACAGAGATGCTTTGGTTTGAGTTGTAAGGAAGAACAGTGCCTTTTAAAGGGCCTATTCAAAAGCTCTTATCTCATAGGGCAAACACAGCTACACCTGTGTTCTGGAAAAGGCTGTGAGGGCAGCCAGAGCCACTTCTAGGGCTGCCAGCCCACCAGCACAGCCACCACTAGAGAGGGTAGCTCCAACACTGCATTGCTCACATTACCCTCGCCCATCCCTCAAGATTAGTTTGCAACACATCAAAAAATATCTGTATCAGCTCAGAGGACTGGAAGCTGGATCCACTCAGCCTTCAGTGATGGTTTATGTTACATGACATAAATATAAATTGGAGGCTGGTAACAAGTGAGGTACTGCAGAGGTCTATCCCAGGACTGGTTTGTTTAACATCTTCATCACTGACCTAGGGGAGGAAGCAGAGTGCACTCTCATCCAGTTTATGGGTGATGCCAAACTGGAGAGACCTGGAGATGTGCTTGAGAGAAGGGCTGCCACTCAGAGGGCCCTGGACAGGCAGGAGGCATGGGCTAACAGGGATCATGCGGAATGCAGCCAGGACAAAGGATGAGCCCTGGTGACAATACATGTGGGACTGCTTTGTAGGAAAGGACGTGAGCACCCTGACTTGAGGGACAGTGGGCTGATAAGAGGACCCTGGTAGCAGCTGGACCAGCATCCCTGGAGAAGGGCCAGCAGACCAAGGAATGTGATGACCTACCTACAGTCACACTTGTGAGACCACATCTGACTACCACGCTCAGCGTGGGATCCCCAATCCCAGGGCATGGGTGAAGTGGAGCAACCTCAGTGGGGGAAGAGACAGCCATGGCAGAATCCGACAGCAGCCTGCTACCTTCTCCACTGCCCCATGGAGAAGATAGTGCCAGGCTCCTTGTTCAGGTAGGCGGCAGGAGGTGGAGATGAAAAACTGAAACCAGGGAGGCTCCCACTGGGGACAGGGAAAACACATCCACTGTGCTGATAATGGAACCACCAGCACAGGTTGCCCTGAAAGACTGTGCAGTTGCTATCCTTGGAGGCTTTTAAGCCCAGGCAAGACAAAGGCCTAATCTTTATCTCATGACTGAGCCCATCTTGACCAGCAGGTTGGGCTAAATGTCTTTCCAAGGCCTCCTCCCACCCGAACTGCTCTAACTTGATGCGATAGAGTAACTATATATTTGCCAATAGATGGTCACCATAATCCTCCTATACACAGGCAAAATATTACATAGCTGGGAGTGTTTCAGGGGAGAGGAGGCAGGTACAGGTCCTAAGTATTTCTTTGTTAGCAAGTGTACACACATAGTTCTGTCTTTTAAGACCAGAGAGCAAGTTACACAAGTATTACTTGTGGACTTGACTGGCATAATTACTGAACAAGCCTCGGGAGCCTATCATTACTAAGGGTATTTAATAGCAAATAAGTCACAGAAGCAGACCAAACTACCTGCCCCTTGACACTGCTCAAGTTGTACCAGGGTGCTGGCTGGGAAGGGTAAAAAGCTTCCAGAGGATGGTGTCAGAAGCTGACAGGGTGAGCCTGGACCCCAGAAAGTCATCCGCTCCCTCCCTACACTGGTACTGGGCCATCGAATGCCCGTGTCACACTTAAGTGTTTGCCCAGGTGATCTTACAGACCTCCCATGGCAGAACATCCATAAACTCTGTAGTGCCCCAAAGCACCTTACCCCTTGTAATTTTAAGGAATAATACAGCTGTGCATAGCTGACTTTATGTCATGCTTAATTACAACTTGTTGTCAATTAGGCACCTATGTAATACATATGGGAAAATACAACTTAACACATCTCACTTGATTTTGCCTGTACCAAACTTTCTGCCAGGCTGTACCTCCTCCCTGTCTTCACCCTGCTTTGGCCTCAACATATATTCAGTACCTGTAACTTTGCCTCTCTTTCTTTCCTATCTCTCTTCTGTTTCTTTCTCAGCTTTTCAGCTCTTACACCTATTGTGCATGAAGAAAGAGGTGGATATCATGCACAGAGGCACTTAAACTGCCTACCTCACGGAGGGGGCTCACACCATGCACTGCAAACACAGCCCTGTGCTGTTACAGGGGTGCATCCATCTTAAAAATAGGGTGTCACACCCACATACCAGGTACCCTGTTGGGATCCTGATGTTCATTGTCACCACATGAGGCTCTAGGGAAAAGCCATCTCCATGGATTATTCCTGAAAGAGTTTCAAGTAAACCACACTAACAGACCCCAAACACTTGCCACTACTATGTACCTTTCCTGGGGTTAAGAAAGCCGGATTCAGCCTTGAACAAAGCCTGGGTTTAAATGGGGAGGGAGGGGTCCCTGCTGGGAGGCTCTGCACCACTCTGTTCTCCTATACACATTGCATACATACATTCCATCTAGGTTAGGGCCTGAAGGAAAATCTCCTGCTCCCATCAGCAAAAGGGTGCGAGAAAATAACTGAAGCCCTGAGCTGGAGAAGGCAGCACAGCTGTCTGTGGAAACAAGACAAAAGATTCAGAAACAGTCTCTTTTTTCCCCCTCTCCCATGTCAGGCTGTTTACAGAAACGAAGGGATGAAATTTTGCAGACAAAAACACTGAGAGCAGCCTGTCAGTCTCAGAGGAAGGGAGGTAGCAGCAGAGGGAGGGGAGCGTAGGCTTCTTTCAGGATTATGGATCATTGCTAAATTGCTCTATCAATTATTAAACCCATCACTCAAAGCGCAGTAACCAAAATATAGCAGATAAAGCCTTTCTCATCCACTCTCTACCAGCTGCTCTCCTCCTCCTAAAGCCAGAGGGGAATGAAAATTCACGTAGTTTATATTTTACAAACATCATTTTCCCTGTGCCTTGAAAATAAAAGCTTTTTCGGACAAGGTACAGTAGAACTGAGCCTGCAGCAGAAGATATTAAAGAAAGACTTGCCACTTGATTAACAGATCCAAAGGAAGAAAACAAAATCTCTCAAATCAATATAATTTCTTGGCAATGACAGGTTAAAACATTTGTTGGTGGATAAATGAAGAGGCAGGCCACAGCCATCAACAGATGTTAGTTGCTATTTGCCTTTGCTGCTGAGTGGATCCAAGATCAGTGGCAGGGTGGGCATGGTCCCGGGAAAGGACAAGGCACCCATGGCCAAGTGGCACGTGGCATTTGGTCTGGCCAGTGACTCTGTGGAGAGAGAAACTGCAAACACACATCCAGGATGATAGAGGAAGCCCTGGGCGGGCAGTGCCAACAGCAAACCACACAGGGAGGAGTACCAGGGCCTGACATACAGCCAGAAAGAGTTCCACGTGGCTACGAATGTCTGAACGGACATGAGTCTTCAGCAGCACTATATGTACTTGCTGGAGGCATTTACTATATTCATCAGCTGAAGCAAACATGTGCCTGAGTCCCAGTGAGGGCACTGGATGCATCTAAACTTCAGCACACATTTAAGAGCTTTGCTGAATCTGAATCTCCTAGCAAGTCCCTGTTGCACTTGAGCTGGAAATCTTAAGAGGCAAGGAAAGCTACTAAGCCAAATAATGGAAAAGAAAGCCAGGTCCTGGGTCAGCCAGGAGACACACTAAGCTTGTCCCAGCCAGAAGTGCATCTTTGTACATCTCTGAAGGAAGCCCTCCTGGACTGATCACAATCATGCTTATCTCTTTGGACTCAGAAATGCAGGACTCCATAAATTTCAGAGGAGTGCACAAGGCTGAGCACCACGACCACTGCCCCCAGGGGTCACCAGCTCCACATTGACCCAGAAGGGCAAAAGCATGCATGGGGCTCAGCGTGGGGGGGGAGATGTGTGATGAAACAACAGCTACATTCAGCACAGCATGACCTCTAGTTGTTCTCTGAAACAAAGGGTAATGCACCGGGGAGGGAGGAGGGCTGGGGCTTTCCCAGGTTATGGAAGAAATCAGAGAATACAAAAATCATAATTTGAAAACAAAAGCCCTATTCCATGCCAGGCAGTGAATGGATGAGCAGCAACGTACTGGGTGCAGAGTTCCCCTGAAGGAGGCATCTGATCAAGAGGGGAAGAATGCCAATTATGTGCTCTCATTCATGCCACCGCAATGAAAGCATGATTCTGACTCTGCTTTCTGACCCGCAGTATGCAATTTATGCAAATCCAAGCTGTTCTTGCTTCCCTCAGAGCCAAACATGCACCAATGCCAGAGCTGGCTCTAACTTTTTGTTTTCCTTTTCAAATCTATTGTTTTCACTGTTGAATATTTAAGACCTTTTGTTGTTGTTGTTGCATTTCTTTGGAAATAATAATTAAAAAAATCCCAAAGCACAGAGAGCCAGATAAGACTTGACTCCTCATTTCCAACAGCCTCCCATTCTGCCATGCTCAGCTCCAGCTCCATCCCAATCCCTTATCGTTCCAGCCCAGAGCCCTGCCATGTATCAGCCAAGCAAAGCTCCTGTCGTCTGATCCATAACATTCCCTGAGACTTTTGTTCACAGCAAATACTGAAAGTTGCACCAAGCTGTGTGGTGGTTTTATAGGATTAGTCCAAATACTGCGCCAATTGTCAATACAAGGCTCCAAACGATTTCTATCCCTGGCAAACACGGATACAAACCAGACTCAGGCCATGATGCTAAGATTGGTTTCACAGAGCAAGTAGCAGGACTCAGGCTAAAAATACCAAATTATTGCAGCCTTTATTTTTTTTCTTTTAATCATGTCTACTGGCTGCTTTATTTTACTTTTAATTAGAAAAAAGACTACAACAAAAATAAAGTCCTTATCCTGCCTGCTCCTTGGAGAAAGGAGCATTGCCCTTTACTTATCTCTGAAAAGCCACACAGATTTAATATTATTATTAGCAGCAACTATTTGTATTTCTGTAGCACGAAGAAGTCCCGGCGGAGACCGGAGCCTCATAATGCTAGACGCTAAAACACAACGTGCTAAGGGACTGTGTCTGCTCCAGAGAATTGATGATCTAAGACTATGTGTGGTGACAGGGGAACAGATTGGTGGAGCGGTGCGCCCAAGATCATACAGTGAGAGTGTTGCAAAGCCAAGAAAATAAGCGGGGTCCTTGTGAACAGTGTGCCATATCTATTAGGCCACAATGTCTTCTATTTATGGTAATTGGGAACAGCAGTAATAATACAGGGGTTTGAAGGTTCTTTCCAAAGAGAGGGGTACTACTAAGGCAAGGCAGACTTTGAGGAGAAATGACCTGTACATGCCACCGAGCAGGATAACGGACATGTCAGGAGCAGCTTACAAAATCCAAGGTCCCACCTGGTAAGTTGCACCACCCTGCCTACGCTGTGAGGGGAAACTAGATGATCCTCATGGTCCCTTCCAAGAGAAGCCATTCTGTGATTCTATGACCTGTCTCACCTACAGAAAAGTTTTAGGAAAAGCCTGGGAATGCCTGCCCATCCACATATAGAGGAACATGTGGCTGGCAACAACACTGGCAGTCTGGAGCTGCCCCAGTTGGCCATTCCCGCTGCAGAGATATGAAAATTCTCACCTTCAACTCAAGCCCTACTTGAATCAATACAGCCTGTGGAGAGGGTGACAACAGCCCCCTGCACAAGCAGCAGGGCACAGCACCACGGAAGAACACTCCTCTTCCACAGAGCTGTAGAAACACATTCACTCTGAATTTACCTTGTTCTGAATGCATTTATATTAAGGCTAACATTTGGAAGCATTAAGTAGGGCCCTACTGTACTAGGCACTGTAAAAAACCAGTAAGTAAACAGTCCCTGCCCTAAAAGACTAGCAACCTAATTTGGGACCCTCATCATCCTGGAAATTCAAGCTCTGGAACTTGCTGCTCAGCATCTGCTAAGCTGGGATCCACAACCAAGCCTGTACAAAACACAGTCCCTTACCCACTGGGATGAGCATTTTGAGTCTGGATCCTGAAGCCAATGGAGACAGTAGGGAGCCCACAGACGGAAGCAGCTCCACTGGGAAACCCCACAGTAGCTCAGGCTACTGATATCCTGGTACTGGTTATGTCAAGAGCACAATGAGGTAAGGCTTAAGTGTATCTGCAGGAAGGACAAACAACTATTCATGCTGTACAAACAGTCCCGAAGGAACCATGATGCTTGTGAGGAGAAAGGCAACACTTCAAAACGAAGACCTTTAAAATAAAGTCTTCTGCAAAGTTAAGTTCTTTCTTTATTTAAAACCATCCCATGGAAAATTCAATTGTTCTCCAATGAATCTCTGTACTAAACCAGGAGACTAAATTCAATCATTAAAGTGTGAAGCTGATGAATTTAAATCCATAGTAAGTGCAGATTTCAACACAATTTTAAGTAAGGAGTCGCTCCCAGCACCTTCATAACATGTCAACACATAGTCATATATTTGTTTCTAGGACTCTTCAAATGTCTCCTTTTACAGTTCCTTTTTTTTTTTTTTTTCTTTTCTGCCAAAACAAATTCTTAAAGCTATAGCAAAGTTCTGAAACAATATAAACATTTCCCACATGTGAAAACCTTAGGTGGCCACCACAGAAATGTTGTAGAGACAGAAAAATACCATGATACAAAAGAAACTTTTCCTTCTCTTTGCCATACACAAGGGCAAATCTGGACTGATTCCCATCTGATTAACTTTAACTTCTAATTTGTCCTTGGATCACACTGTGGTACACATGTCGTTTCTTAATTTGACTGTTTTGTAAGTAGCCAGTACTGTCCTTGTAAAGGATGAAGAAATCCCCATATATCAGGAATGCTTTTGGCTGAGGGGAAGTTTGGTAATTACTCTGAAGAAATAAATACAACAATCAAAAGTACTTCCCAGGACATGAAGGCAAAGATACATCCTTTCTTGAAAGAAGAGGCTCTCTTAAGTATACACTAATATCTTTTATTATCATGACTGCCTGTAACCATTTAACCCTCTGCAAAGTCAAAAGCAGGGTTCAAGAACATTTCCTGGCATTCTTCACATTTTTTTACATGTTGCAATTCTATCTGGTGTATATCACATGCTTCCCCTCCCAGAAAGCATGAACCAAACCGTCTTCCTCCTGATGGATGAATTCAGGCTTCATATCTAACCTTGACTGAATGCAGCTCTCAGAAACCTCATTGCTTGAGGGCTATACTAGAAATTACTGAAAACAGAGCAAGTTTGGTTTTGATAGGTAAACCCGTAGTACGTTCAAGCAGCAGGGGATGCAAATGACTCAACACCTTCCCTTAAAGATGCTTTCATCAAGGCCTGTGCCACCAGTTGCAAGCCTGTGAAATTACTGCTCCAGCATCTCGGATCTTCTCTGTCCCTCCACCAAAAACCTCAGCGTACACCTTTTGTTTCATCACCTCTTCCACTATACCCTTCACCTTTATCCCTACAGTTTCCCTTACACCTATTTAGGTTGTGGGAAGTGGTCTTTTTGGTTTAACTGGGTCTGTGACAGAGTTGATGCCATTGCCTGTACTGCAATGGGCAAACAGCCTCCAGCAAGGCAGGGGAGGACAAAAAAGGCCACGCATGAGGCACAGCTCACTACCCTCCACACAATATAGTGCCAACACACGGCAATATTTAGGGTGCAGTAATAAGGCAGTACATGAGTGCTTTACCAACAAACAAGACAGAGAAGGGAATAACTGTATTTCCTCTGTTATTCTAAGGAGGGGTTCACTAAGAGGTTAGCGAGAAAACAATGTAGGCCATCGATCACAGGGACAGCTAACCTAGAAAGGTTACCACATGTTCCTGCCTCATTTTTCACCTCTATAATTACCTCGTCGCTTCTCCTCACATCCCACCCATTGCCAAGCACCAAATGCAAACCACTGCTGCTTTATTAATTATGTATTTCATTTACACTCATTGTCACCACCCTGCAACATGCCACAGAAGGCTGAAGGATGAAGTGGCACAACTTCTGTGATCCCTGCAGGGTGGTGTAAGGCAGCTGGAGCACTTTCCTGCCTTTCCTTCACCCAGCATAAGAAGCTGCCACTTCTCAGCAGAGGTCGGGGTGAGATGGAGGCAGAAGAGATGTGGGTCTTTATATCCTGCATCCCTTCATGAGATGGAGAAGCAAGGTAGGGACGTGCAAGGGAAGACCATTTTCATTCATGAAGGGCTCAGATTTGCTTTCGGATCTTCATCCAACTGAAACAAAATGCCAATATTGCTGAACATACTTAGCACCTCCTGAAGTGAAATCCTACTCCGAACTGTGCCTGTCTAAAAACAGCAATGCCAGGCTCCTTGTTTACTGTGCCTTCCTGATGCCTGATCTGAATTTCTCTGTTTAAAAGAAAAAAACCCTTTTTCTTTTCTTTTTCCTATCTACTGCCCTGGCAAGCCCAACCAGCGCTTCACACTGGACTCATTTCTTGCACATTAATGCACGCAGACACAGACAGTCAAATTAAGAGTTATGCAGGGCAAGGGAAGCACAAGGCAATGATCTGAAGACAAAGAATTTGCAGGGAACTCGCTCTGTTTCTACACAAAGTACAGCATCACATTTCTAACACAGGGAAGCCTGAGGGTCTTTTTTTTTTTTTATTTGCTTTGGGAAAACCTAAAATAGCTTCCTTTGAGAACCTGTGCTCTGTAATCACCGTTTCTTCCTTCTGCAGTTTCTGGATGCAGGCTTTTCACTTGTACAATAATAGTAAATATGTACAAAATAAGGATAACTCCTGCAGCAGCAGTAGTGAGAAATACTTTAAGCCATAGACCTGAGAAAAATTTTCTGTTCTTGCTTTCTTCTGTCCCACCAGAAATTATAATTAATTCATGCTCTAACAATACCAAAATCATTATTTTCTAATTGTAGCCATATCTGCAATAGAACTCCATGCTGATGCAAAATGGAACAGAAAAAATTCACTGACAAGAGTGGCAAAAAGCTTGCATGACAGAAGTCATGCAACGATACAAAGTTGTATGGATCGCCTGTTTTGGACCCCAGGCAAGTTCACATCCGTTGAATGCTAATGAAGAAAGAATCATCCTGGAAAAGCTAGTACAAGTAGTCTCAAGAAGAAGTTAAACACAGAACTTCTCTTGAGAAGGAAAACTAGAGTGAGAGCTTTTACAGTGCCTTTGGGGCTGCTGAGCTCCAAGACACTCACCTCAGGATACCAACAGAAAACTGGGCACAGGTTGTTTCCAGAAAAACCAAGGAGATATAGGCCTTCTTCATGTTGACAAGGAAAACCAAAAGCAGGGCACCTGATGCTCTCCAAGGTTAACTCATTGTGTTGAATGTAACTATGTTCAATCACACCGAAACATTGTAATGCATTTCCAAACATATATGAAGGGACCAAAAACAAAACAAAACAAAACAAAATAAAAAACCACAGAGCTTCAGCCAATCCCTAAAACTTTTTAGAATCATAGAATAGTTAGGGTTGGCAAAGACCTTAAGGTCATCAAGTTCCAACCCCCCTGCCATGGGCAGGGACACTTCACACTAAACCATGCCACCACCCAAGGCTCTGTCCAACCTGGCCCTGAAGACTGCCAGGGATGGAGCATTCACAAGTTCCTTGGGCAGCCCATTCCCGTGCCTCACCACCCTCACAATAATTTCTTCCTTATATCCAGTCTAAGCTTCCCCTCTTTAAGTTTCAACCCATAGTTCTAAGTTTGATCCACAACAGACACTGGAGAGGATGCTGGTAAAAACCCACAACAGACCACTGGAAAAAACCCACCACGGACCACAATGAACACTGCTTCTCATGTCCCATAGGTGCCATGCAAACCCTCTCCTCCACATGCTACAAGAGCCAAACCCTTTCTAAGCCAAAATCTCCTTGCTCCTAATGCCCACAAGCAAACACTGCATTCAGATGCACTCCCTCGGCCAAATCCTTAGGAAAGCTGCATGGCATGGCTATTAACAATGACCTTCTGTCTCCAGTGTTGACCATAGCACAGATGTTCCAGCTACAGGTACCTCCAGTTTATCCCCAGCTCTCACCTACAGAACTATATGAAGAGGGGGCTTTATAGTTCTCCCCTCCACTCAATAGTGTCTGTCATTACTGAATGCTTGTGGTACTCCACACTGCATCCCTGTGACTAGAGGTGATCCTGGCACCTCTAAGAGACCTGGCTGGCAGCTGAGATCAAAGGACAACCCACCAGAGCTTTTTTGCAGTGATGCCCACTCTGCACACAACCAAGGCAGGGGTGGCTCTGGGTGACCGCAAGAAGTCTGTCTAAAAGCAGGATCTGGCTGAGGAAGAGCAGGCAGAGCTCATTTGAAACCAAGACAGCAGAAGCTATGTACACCCACTGAAGATTGCACCTTGTGCCCTCCTCCCATCCACAGCTATTGTGCTTGACTCCTCCAGAGTGAAGCCTGGTTAATAGTTCTCTTCATCCAACAGAGAGGCAGTGTCAGCACAGTGCTGGGCCTCCCCTGAATCCTTGAGGAAATGTTTACTTGTCACAGCAGCAGCAGGACTGACACTGTAACCACAAACAGTTTACTGGACCAAACGGTGAACAGACCTGGACCAGGAGATGTCTAAAGCTTCTGGTTTTGACAATGCCCACAAGATCCTCAGGGACATTAAGAGAACAGGAGACGCTCTTATTGTGTTTTCAAGGTAATTTATGAGAAGATTTCAGGATCTCACGTGTGATCAATTTTAAAGATCTAAAATTGAATGATGAGAATTTTCTTCCCCTCCCAATTAAGCCAATTTACATTTTTTTCAGATTGATGGATTAGCCATAAACTGGGGTGCATGTGTCAGGGGACATCTCTTGGTTGCTTCTTTGAATTCCATTGTTTATTTATTTGCTACAGAAACAAAGAACAAGCAAAGACATGGTGCAGAGCTGAATGCTCTGGAGTGGAGCAACAGACCCTTCAGGATTGAGATGGTCCCTCTGAGGGTCCATCTCACTCACTTTATAAAAATCCCTGCTTTTCCACTCTTCCTTGAAGCAGAAAAAAATGATGAGGGAAGGATTAATTAGCTGATGTTTGTAAAGCTAAAGCCCTTTGAAGATGAGAAGTGTTATTTTTATTTTCAAGTCCCATCAAAGGGAAAAAAAAAAAAAGAAAAAAAGAAAAGAAATTTTAAAAAGAAAAGGCCAGAGAAAGACTTCTGCTGTTTCCTACAGATGGAGGTCTCACAACTGAGCTCATGTACAGAGACACTCCTCCAACAGTATATATTAACTGGCAAGCTAACACTGCAGCCTTTCCCCCGGGGCATGCATTAACAGGGTCTCTGCCCAGCTGCCTATTTTCATGAAACATGTAGAACTCAATACCACTGAGACCTCTCCCCTTGAATCAAATCTGCTTGAATTTGTCCACCGGATTCAAAAGTTAAGGGGAACACAGCAGCAGTGTGATCACACACTTCTCTTTGCCTTAGAAAAGCAGACTAAGCAAATGCGAAAGGCCCTTGAATACAAATGTGGCTACCCAGAACCCAGGTGGGCTAATTCTTTCTCAAGTGTAAGTTACAGAAGTGATTTGTTTTTTTAAAACACTTTGCACCTACTGTTGCAACTTCTGTATGGTCCTTTTAAGTTTTTAAGATTCTTATTATTATTTTGCAGGGTTTATTTTTGGTTTGTTCCGTTTTTTGGTTTTTTTTTTTCTTTTTGTGTGTGTGGGAGGTTTTGTTTGTTTGTTTGTTTTTTTGTTTGGGATTTTTTAACCCCATGTCCTTGGCATTACAAGGATGCACTCAAAGCAGCAGCACACTATGGTGCAGGACATGGATGCCCTGACAGGTGGAGAGCAACAAGAAGCTTACAGGTGGGTGCTCTGCCCTAAGGCGGCAAAAATAGCAAGCAGGCAGGAAGGTATTAGCGGAGCTGTACTTAACACCTAAGAAAAGGATGACAATGAGCTGTTACACATCAGGCCTGAAGTGAGCCGGCAACCCAGAAGACTTCACAGTCTGAAGTCCATTACAGTTCCTTCAACTCCATGAGCTTATCAAAACCTCATGACCACCAAAACTAAACAGTATGCTAGCATACTACTATTTGAATTATTTGAATTACTATTACAATAATTTTTATTACTATTAATAACTTTATTACTAATATTATAGTAATAATAATTATATAATTAATATATAATATTATATATTATATAACAAGTATTATATAATTATTAATAATTTTATTAATTAATATTTATTACTATTAATAATACTATTAGTATAAATTAATTACTATTACAATAATTATTACTATTACAATAATTTGAACTACTATTTGAATTATGCTGTTAGAGAAAATAAAAAAATTCATCTTAATGATGATGTCCAATATCCAGTTCCAGATACGTTCTATCCCCCATGACCACGGATAGGAGCACCTATGCTGAGCCTGCTTTCATCTGAGTTCCTTTCCTCCACTCTCAGCTCAGAAAGGCACAATGAGCAAAAGATGTGAGGTCCTGCATAAAAACAGCCATCTGGTGAAGGGGCAGGAAGAACCAGTTAAAAACAGTAGCTCCACCATATGGAGAAAATAATGCAGCTGGGCAGTGTAGGAAGAAGCAAACCTTATTAACAATAACTGTGTTGCCAAGTGATGCTACAGACTTGTTTTTCCCCTCATGGCTTCTGCAATGATTATGAACAGAGCTCCTCCCATAATGTGGATCCATCCCCACAGCAAGATCAAACTGTTCCCCCAGGTGACTTGTGGGATTACTAGGTTACTACCAAAATGTCTACAGAGTGAACTGAGCAAAGAGACAGAAGCATTGCACGCCCCTACCACCCAGCTTATTCTTCCATTCTGAACTGAGACACCAAAACTTCTGGAGAAGGTGATCCAATTCAGCTGGATGGCACTCCAAGGAGAGGTGACTCAGCACTAGCACAGAAGGCAATTACACTGTTGGCAAGCCCAGGTTTGGAAGACTTCTGTCCCTGCCACACCTAAGGACAGGCAATGCAAATCTGTTCCGGGCTAAGCCACCTCTTGTCCTCAGGACCCATTACTACTTGGGCTCCTAGAGGTTTGAATCAGATTATCACTAAGAGCTAATTGTGTAAAAAGGTGAGTCTCCCAAGGTCCCACCTTGTCCACAGTGGTGTGTCCCTCTTGGGAATCCAGCAGGGAAGGGATTTCTTTCCTGCTGCTCTCTGACCATTCACTACACAGAGTAACAGACAGCAGTGTAAATAAGGTGCTAGCACCTCAGCTAATGTGTGCTGCTGCTGAGCCCTGCATGTGAGATGGAACCAGTGTTCAGGCCGGGCTAACTGCGGAGAAAGTCTGGATCTGGATGTCACCTTACTGAATGATGGCAGGTAACCCAACTCTCCCCTTTTGAGGGACATACCCTCCGACTGAGCCATTTGTTGCAGGTCATATCAGGTCCAAGTTCAAGGCTCTAGCTTTCTCCTGGTATAGAATTTGCTCTTTTTCCCTTTTTCCTTTATCTTACCCCCCCTTCAATCCCCTTCCTTCTTCCTTCTCCCTCTTATTGATTTCCATGCTGTGGTTTTCCACTGGGTTACATTTATCTCCAGACATCCATGGTTGTAAACAGATTTCCTTGCACAAGCAGCCTTGCAGCTTCTAGACAATGATGGACAAAGCCACTAATGTCTCTGGGGGCACAGAAGCCAGTAGGAAGCCTCTTACTGGAGACATCGTTCCCAGGCAAGCAAAATCCCAGTTCGAAGCCAGTTAACGTATTAGTCATTAATTCTGGATAAAAGGAAATGTATGTGCACGGCCCTGCTTAGACAAGACTGAAATCTTAACTTGCCCCTCCCCCTTCCCCTGCTCTCCTTTAATATGCTATTAATGTTGCACGCCAGCACAAGCCAACATGCAAATAGAGCTCTATGCAAATATGGCTCAATGCAAAGAAGCTGCACTTAGTTCAGTGCGTTAGTACAACTCCAGAGGAACAGCCAGGGGAAAAATAAATCATACAGATGATAGAGAAAGCATGTCTTAACTTCCAAATTTCCAGGGAGAGAGGCGAGCGTGCGCGTTTGTCAGAGCAGAGTTTACCAAGTTTCAGCAAAGAGATAAGGTAGTTAATACTCTGCTTAATTAGAGGCTGCAGTATTCTTCTTGGGATGCCAAGAGAATTACCCTCCTAAGTGTCTATGGTTCTGTCTTGGAAAACGTACTTCTAAAGTGGACATGGAAGTGCAACTCTGCTCAGTAAAAGCAGTACTGTCAACTTTCCTGTTCATTATTTCTCTGTAATACCACATCAGATATGCTCAGTTTCTAGACAGAAACCTTGTATGGGTTTTCCCTGAAGCACAGTCCTACAAACAACAGCCCTGAATTTGAAAGTCAATCACTTCCATTCCTTCCCAAGCACTGCTACCAGCATCACATTAATTGCTGCTGGCAATCAACAGGTCCCCAAGTATAATGCTGATGAGGGGTATTTCTACCCAGAGTTTTGAAGAGATACCTAACAGAATGAAGGATCTATCTTGATGCATATGCTCTCTGGCCCATACAGCAGGGTCTAAGTCAAGGACATTCACTAGAGCTGCTGCTAACTACCATACTTGGCCTGCAAGCACAATGAAGTTCCATTTGACTCCAGCTGTGAGAAGCAAACCAGCAGGTCAGCCATAGGGTGTGAATGGTACCAGAAAGACCCAAGCACTTCCTATTTCCATAAAGACAGCTGTGTTGGACTTTCAGAAACCTTAATACACCCAGGTAAAGCAAGCACAGTTTATGAATCCCACTTGATAGCTGGGAACACTAAGACATGTAGCAGAAAGATAATCTGGACAAGTTCATACAAGCAAACAAGACATAACTTCCTTTGTCCCATCCTTGTATGTTAGCCACAAGACCATCTCTGGATACAAATGCCAAGTTTATTAGGAATATATATCACTGCAATTGGTGACTCTGCATTCAGAAATATTTCTCAGCTGTGAAGGACAGCTGAGAATGCATTAAGGTCACTTGGAGCACTTTCTGAGAACAAGCAGTCCAAGGAATGTCATTTTTGTTGAAGAACTATTTGGAAATGAGGTTCCCATCTGGAAAGCTCCTCTGCTAGAAGTGACAAAGGAACTAGGGCATCTGTCTAGCCCAGTAAATACAGAAACAACATATCCCTGGTCATAGCACAGGAATCATGAGTCTCAAAGGAGCTGGAGTTCAGGAAAGAATTAAAGCCCAAGACTGAGCAGGAGCACCTTGTGCCCCTCATTGGCACCGCTTCCAGCCTACACTGTTTCAGCAACAAGCGTGGGGGAAAGAATAAGGCTTCATTCTGGATTCAGCAAGGGAAAAGCTGACATTCAGAAGGCATGCAGGCAACCTCTCTTTTTCCTCAAACAAAGCTGCTGGACAGTATTTGCAGAAGTTATCTCCTCATGCTTCTTCCATGCACTGCGTTTGCACATGCAAATACCAACTTCAAAACAAGGGACAGAGGAAAGCTACAAAACAATATAACAATTTGTATCTTTATAAAGCTATGTCCTGTCTTTGGTGAAATTTGATTCAAGCCCAAGATGTACTGCTTTGCTGTTAACTGTATTCCATATTATTACCCATGCAGTGCTCTTTATTACAGATAACACTATAGATCTGTGCCTGCTGCCTGTCAGTGCTTTTATTTGGGAAAAACCATAGGCAGATATCTGGCATGTATCAACACATGGGAAAGGGCCTCAATGATTTCTTTATTTTTCATTTAAATTTCAGCACGGCCACTCTTGTAGCTCTCTTCTTTATGTAACTGGGAAAGGGCTGAGGTGAGAAGAATCCCACACAGAAAAAGAGCCGGCTTGCAATGCAGAAGAATGAAAGCACTGCTAGGAAAATGAGAATCTGACAGCTGGCTTCCGCAAAGGGTGCCAGACCTCGTGTCTAAAATTAAAGAATCTCATGTTCTGAGGAAAGCACCTAGTCTCGCCCTTAAGTAGAAAATTAAAAAGCAAGAACTGGAGCACACCGTGTGATTATTAGTGCCCTATAAAAACCTTACACCAGTTGGAAGCCAGATTAAATCCTACATATGTCAGTAGTACCGGATGGCTTTCTTTTTTCAGTGATTTTTTCAAAGCCTACATGAATGGAGTTCAGAACACGGTTGGTCAGCAGCCAGGAGCTGGACCCACCTCATAAAATCACCACTTTTGGTAGCATGGCTGCGCAGGCCTACAGAAGACAAAGACCTAGAGAGTCATGGGGTTGGCTTAGCCCTTTAGCTAGATAGAGTCTCTCCAGGCCATGCCAAAGGGAAAAGAAAAAGCGGAATGGGCATTTAGCTCCTATTTCAGGTCATGCTACCACACTCCTAACCTTCCCTGTCTGCTTCCCCTGCATGAGCCTCACTGGTCTTGATTGGAGGGAGACACCCTGATTAACAGATGAGTGACAAAGCAAGTACTAATACACGCAACTCCGGCACAGCTCAAGACCAATGTTAACAGCATGTACCATCTGCAGACTGGAGTCCACCCCTATGGGAAGCATGGGGAAGCACTTCTCTTGGCTGTTATGGAGGCTGTGGTCTCCAGGTACATCTCCTCCTGGTGGCACTGCTGGTCTCAAGATACATCTCCACCTTGTGGCATTTCTGGTTCAACCAGTCTCTGCTCCAAACCCCAGGTCCCACCTGTGCTTTCGCTCAGGACAAGCTGGTACAAAGGTGCACTGGGCCAGCTCTGAAGTACCAGAGAGATTAAGATGGGGAAAGGGAGACAGCACTGCTCAGGCAGCCACTGTTACCAAAGGTGATAAATGTGAGCATGCCCTGAGAAAACAACTGCTTCCTTGGTGTTCTCAAGACCAAGCTATCACAAAAGTAATGCAAAAGTCAAGCCAGAGCAACAAATGACAGAGATCAAAGTGGGGGAATACACTGCCAGACCATGACTCATTTCTCCTATATTCCCAGCAGCACGGTCTTTCAGGTGGGGATCGGTGGTTTGTACATTCATCACAGATGAAGGGTATTTTCTGTGACATGAGAGCAGAAACCCCCGAGAAGGCAGCCGGACAGTGTGGCCACTGTGACTCATGGGACACTGGAAAGAGGGTAGCAGAGGCACACACCTCCTAAGGGATCATGCACTTTACACTGCCCCCTCTATCTGCCTATGGAGCCGTCAGGAACATAAACTTTGCTTTTCATATTAGTGCACAGTAAATTTATCTCTTAAGAAGGAAGGGGGAAATTGCATCATCTCCCCAGTTTCCCAGCACTTGAATCCTGAATGCTTCCCATCACATTCAGAGTGTCTCATGTCCAGAAGGCAGAGAACAGCTCAGAAAGGGAAATGGAAATCCCAACCAGTTAGCAAATATGGAGGGGGGGAGACCAGGGGGGAAACATCCTTGGCAAACAGTCAGAATGACTCAGGAAAACAATTTCTTCTGCTTTACCAACCTCTCTGCAACTTGCATCTACTTAGGAGAACACAGTTTCAAAAATCCACTGTCATTAAAGTAAATTTGAGAAATTAGTTTTGCACCAACTCCTCTAGCATTGCTTTTGCGCTGGCTGAGGGCACGAGACACTAACTGCTTCAGTCTTCATAGGTTTTCTTACAGAGATATTTTCTCCCTGGCTTTGGGCCAAGCCCTGGTATTCTTTTTACTTGGGGAAAGTCCTCAGGAAAGTCTGTCACAGATTTGCCTGTAACTGTGGGTCTTTGCCTGTAAAGATTCATTTCTCCCCATTGCTGACTAATGCATGAAAATAGTTCAGATCTGTTAGTAGGGAATTTGGTAGGATCACAGGAATTACCTCCCTGTGGCAAGCTTGGCCACAACAGGGTGTGGAAATAACCTCCACACTCCATGAATCAAACTACAATTAGCCACCTGAGAATTAATACACGCTGTTATCAATACCAGTATGAGAATCAACACTTATTTCCCCCTCTCCTACTTTCTTGTGAACTAACTATAAAGATGAGGCCCTGGGTAGCTCCATGCATAAGGTGGGTGCAGAGCCTCTCCCTCACTCCCCATCCTGCTGTGCCCCTTCCCAGCCACCCCCTAGTTCAAAGTCACTGGAGGCCTTGGTTCTTATCATGAAATGTTCTGCCAAATCAAATGTAAACAAATGACATGCACAGTTGACATGGCAACAAAGCAGCCTTGCACACTGTGGCGGCAGCATTTAACTCTGCCGCGCTGGGCAGGAATTTGCAGGGAAGACCAGAGCAGGCAGGAAACCGCAAAGGTAAAAGCATCTCCTCCTCTTTCCTCCAAGGTGCCTGGAGAAATACTGCTCAGCATCCAGGGCTTTGCTCAGAGAACAGACAGACCACTTCAGAGGCAAGATGCCTTCAAATTTACAGTTTTGGCTGGCATGAGAAGAGCTCTAGAGCAGCACACCCACTTACATACCCCAAAGGCCCTCACTAGAGTTCAGCACCTCACACTAATCTTCCCTACTGAAGACTCCCAGCATATCCCACTTCCAACGTGACCCACCCCCCATTTACAAGAGCAGAGGCTGGGCATCTGGTCAAGAATGATAAAAAGCAGGAGACAGGATGAAAGGGCCCAGAAAAGGGATGCAGCAGCACCACTATAATGACTTGGTATACAGTATGTGCTATTCACCCCCTTTGGGGATCTCCCATCAAATACAGCCCTAAGTGTATACATATTTACTAATAATAAAAGTCATCACTGCACTTGGGCTCACCCTGGGTTGTGCAGTTTTGGGAGCTCCATTAGAGTAAGTCAGATCCAACAAAAGCTTGGAGCCAAGGGTAGGTGTTTAATTGCAAACACTTTGGGGCAGGGACTGCAACTGCGTGAGTTGACACTGCTTTTTCCCTACAGACCTCATCATCTTCTAATTTTAGATGCCCAGGACAATTTTCATGCTGTGACCTAATAAAAAATACCATGTGCTGTCAAAGAGCATCTTGCTTTTATGATGGTGGCAGCAGTGTTCCAGGGATGGGGGCACAAATCCCTGCGAACCATGCACAGGGTGTAAATGATTTGGGAGCCTCAGTATCAGGAAGCATCCTTTTTGGAGCAGACTATTTCAGTGTCACCTCTCTGAGGAAGGTGTGCAAGCTCTGAGCATCCTTCCAGGAGAGCCTAGCAAGAACAAGTCTGCAAGCCAAAGTCCCTTTAAATATAAGTGGCTGCTGATGTTAAGATAAGCATCCAAGCAGTAAAAATAAAGAAGCTGGCTCTTAAATAATGAGTGCTGATGGCCCCCTCTGCTTGCATTCCTAGCCTAATTACTTACATGGTTGGCTCAGCCCTATATGCCTTTCAAATGCTGCCATTTAGAAATGAAACTTAAATCCACTTGGAGTGGACAGGACTAATGGGAACTACTGTGTGTGCACGCTACTGCGAGAGGTGAGGGCCCTGCCACAGGGGCCCTTCTCCTCAGTCTCTACTTTCAACAGGAAAACACAATTTAAAAATCAAATAAGTAGCCAGCTTAATAGCTCTTTTAAGACAGAGGAATCTGGAGCTTGCGAGCTTGGGAATTCAAATTGCTGCTTTGCACAAGACATTAAGAGGCTCAGGTTATGGTGCTGATGCCAGGGAAGGCAGGAGGAGCAGCTCCCAGTGAAGGAACCACAGGCTCAGGTTGCAGCCCCACTGCTGCCCTTTGCTAGGACCTTCTTCAGCTCTGACCAGCAGCCACTGGCATCCTTGCACCATGCATGGCGTGCACCCCAGCCACGTCCCAGCCACAGGGACAGACCACCTGCTGTGGACGGACCGTTACTTGAAGTCCCATCAGCAAATCCATAGGATTTCCAGCATGGCCTCAGAGACCGAATTATAGGGTTAAGATTGCTCAAAAAGGAAACAAGCTAGGACTGAACATACTGAACTGGGTCAGGAAACAGTAGGAAGGAAGAGGGACAGACAACAGTTTTGGTGAAGAGGTCATGGACCAAAGCATCGTACCACCCCATGTCTCATCAGCACAAGAGGGGTGCCCACCAGAAGAAAGGCTGCAATCCCATGGGGTAGCACCCAATTCTTCCCGTTTAGGTTGGCACCAATGTTTTGGCTCCAGAAGCTATCCTGGCAACAAATTCTTCCCTCCAAATTTATCACGTGCCTTTATACAAAGCTGCCAGAATCATTTATTGCCACTTATCTAACAACATCTGCTTTTGCTTCAGTCATTAAGAAAATAAACAGAAGTTGGGAAAGAGTCAGTATGGAAAAGGGGCCTATACTTTGGAAGAACAACAACCTTGGTCTACTGGAGACCTGCAAATGCTGCCCTGCCTCAGAAACACACTAGCGTGACAACAGTGATGGATTACAGAGAGGGATTGCTTCTCAAAATGATGTCCAATTACTCTTCATGCCCAATCAAATTGGTTTTAAGTTATCCCTCAAGTGAAGTAAGCTTTCCTGACCCGGAAGAGAAGGCAAGGGCTTTGTGTGTAAATAAATAATTAGAAATAACCATAGGTTGATGGTGCGGTTGCTAGGGTCCATCAGAGAAGAAATGAGAAAAAGCAGCAGAAATGGACTGCTTTTTGTGAGGATTTTTCCAAGATCTGTAATTTATGACAAATTGTTTTTATGAACCAGTAAACAATGATTTATAGCATTAATAAGAAGCAATAGGTAAGTTCCCCAAATACGATTCCCCTGTGTACTTCTCCACGACAAGGATGGAAAAGGTTCTGCTTTCAAATACAAAGACTGAACCTCACAAACACATTAGTGACATCCAATAACCACAAAAGCAAGTCCTGTGCTTGACAGGAGCACAAACCCCAGTTGCAACCTGCCTTTGTTCCCATCCCCAAGTGCTTGCCCCAGAGCAAGGAGGGGGGAAATGACGGCTGGGCTCGCTCACACATACAAGTCTGTAGAAGTACGGCTCCTGGGTTGTGAGGTGCTTCGGATGTGCTATGCCTTTTATAAATAAAGCACCAGCTATAGATCTATGTCCATGGATAAATAATGTATACATTACAAGCAGTGCACATTTCTGGAGCCAGTTTTCCAGCATTTGACAACTCCACAATCCCCCGTATCATTTCAAGAAGGGATACCAAGGCACACCTGACGATTATTTTTCTTTTTACAGCCTAGATTTGGAATAAATGGCTTGTAGGAATCCAGAGCAACTCCCTGAACCCTTTCCTCACAAGTCCTCATAAATTTCATACCTCAAAAAAGCCCCTGCGACCAGCTGAGAGCTCAGACATAAAATGCAGCTGTTAACGAAGATGTGCCTCTACTTCCACAATGCAATTCGTCAGGAGAGGAGTGAAGGGGAGGGCAAGAAGGGGGAAATCAAACATAGCTCCCATAATATTCACAATTACTCTATGAACCAGGAGTCCGGTTCTGGGGAATATGAGTAGAAAATTGCTGAGTGGCTTTCTAATCTAATTATTTCACTTGCAATTCAAATTATTTTCCAATTAAAAGCAAGCTAATACATTCTGAAATGTAAATCAGACTCTATTACCTTTTTTAATTGCAATGCCTATACTATTCCCTTTAATTGATAGAAGTCAGGGGGAGATTTCCACCCATTCTATGCAGTACTGTAGGGTTATTTCATGCCAGACCTGTCGGTCTCACCATCATTCACCTCTGTCCTTGTTTCCACCACAGCAGAGGCTGATGCTCTCTGCTTAATTAAAGCAAAAAGCTTAGAGAAAGAGGCAGAAGAACAGTTCTTTTCTTTTTGCATGACAGCAAAGTCTTCTCATTACAGCAGTGCAAAAATGGCCATCAGGTGCCAGCTCCTGCCCTAGAAATGGTGTTTTTCCCTAGTCAGTGTGGACCAGCCAGCGTTAGTGTAGTACATGCAGCAAGTTCCCACAGCTTTGCCTCTCTTGCACTTGATGGCTGCCTTCTTCCGAAAAAAGAGGAGGAAATAAGTATGGAACATTTTGTCCATCGAGCCAGCCCAGGTCAGATATAAATACATAAAGAATGAGTGCAGAAGCCTCTTCCGTAAAGGGAAGCTATTTTCGATTCAGGCAGGGCCCTTTCCAGACTGACAACTTCTGAATAAACTTGCAACGTCTGTATTACTTCCCTTTTCTCTCTGATTGACAAAACTCAAGGGCAGAGGCACTACGCAGGATTAGTTTCTCTCACATCCTAAGCTCGCCTCCTTTTTTCCCCTGTTTATTGCAAGAACCAATACTAATTTTGAGCCCAGACACTCACAAGCCCCCTCCCCCCCCGGCTCCAGGGGGGGTATCCCTCTTTGCCCCCAGTGACCTCTACAGGAGCTGGGCCACCAGATCCCTGTGTAGTGATACAGCCAGGGAAGTGGCCCATCACAATATGCCCACCTTCCTGCAGAGGGGCACAAGGCATTCTGTTGTCACCCTCTATTTTATCTACATGGGATAGGAGAAAATGAAATAGTGGGTGTCGGAGTCTGCAGCCCAGGTCTGTGCCAGTCCCAGCCTTTGCTCCCAGTCTCCACTGATCATAGTGTGATGGATGGAGCTGAAGAAGCAAAGGTGACATGAAGGGTGGGTGCTCAATCCAAAAGTGAGAGGCAGCTCTGGCTGCCTGCAGGAAAAGCAAGTGAAAACCAGTGAAACCAAGCAAGGTTTCATGCTCTGCTAGTGTGGGCAGCTGCTCCAGCTGCAATGGGCTGCACTCAAGTTTTTTCCTTCTTGAGTCAGAAACGTGAATTAAAGGGGAAAACAAAAAAGACACAAGAATAGAAGAAAAAACACAAGAGGAAAAGAAAAGACACAGGAATAAGAGTGGGAGACACTGAGCCTTGGCACAAGGTAACTGTACTGACAAGAGTGACATGAACCCTCATCTTTATTCCACTATTAATGGAATAGATTACTAGAGAGTGCAGATGTGGAAAAGCTTGTCTCGATTCCAGAAGGCACCTAATCCAAATTCTGTGTGGATTTATACTTCCTGCAGTGATGCTGCCTTCAACAGGGCTAATGGAGATGTAAGTCAAAATGAACTACCCTCCTCTCTGGTGCAAATATGCTCTTTCCTGTTGTTTAACTTTTCAGCATTACCTCTTAGATGCTCTGGGAATTTCCAAAATTCATTCTTCATTCAGCAAACATCCATTCTCCACTTGTGCTTTTACATCACTATGACATACTAGAAACTATCTGGAGAATACACATCATTAATTAAATTACCCTTACAATCAATGGCATATGTTTTTTTCTTTCAGTTTAGTCCTCAAATAGTTTAATCTGGAAAAAAAAAATCTAAATATTTAAACTATTTAATATAAAATATTTAAAGTGTGCCTTATGCATTTAGATTCTTAAGACTAAACTAGCCAGGCAGTTAGAAGGTGTGATGCTTTTGAGTCTGAACTATCTGCACCCTTTAAAAATTGTACATGGAGATACTTAAATAAACCATGGCCATATGTACAGTTTTCTAGAAATCATCTCAGCAGGTGAGTCTTGATCTTTTATTCCTATGGAAACATTTTCCAAGCTTGGCTTTCATTGTTTAAGGAAGGTACAAAACAGACCCAAATCTTAGATGTGTAAATCCCCATTTTCAAAGCACTGGGGGAAAAGAAAAATCAAAAAGACAAGCATCCAAAGGGAGAAAATTTTCTTCAAGTGTCAAACCTAGATTTTCCTTTACATACACGCTCATCTTATTCAGGACAAAGTCATCTCCAGCAGAGCACTGATGATTCTAGTAACCTGTCATACTTCAGGGACTAGAGGGGTTTTTATGTGTTTATTAACCCACTGGTAATCTCTTCAGCACCTATGTGATGATAACCCAGCCTCTCCTCTCTAGGATTTCCAGTGGCTAGCTGCAGCTCTCCACGCAGCAACAACACTCCTCAAAGCTGCTATGTCCTGTTATGTTTTTCTCTTCTTGGTTTCAAGCCATGTGTCGCCTGGCATGGCCAGCCCACAGATGAAATAACACTGCAATTTATCCAAATCCTTCCTTCCCAACTGGTTTGCCAACCATGAGGTGGTTTTACACTTGCTATCCCTCCTGGGTACTGGTGCTTTCTGTGTTTTATTGCTTTGATCTGTTCAAGTCACTCCTGCTACAAACACATTTCAGTGAGAAGCAGCAAGTGCAGGATAAGTGTGTGGGGAGGCAGCGGAGGATTTGGTACCTGGCATTTGAAAACAAGGAGCTTTGAGAGAAAGAACATAATGGGAATAACCCCATGCTTCCCCTCCTGCAACAGGGTTTCTTCTTGCATTCGGCTGCCCACTTTGAAGGCTTTCTGGCACAGCAGCCATCACCTGGTGCTTCCCAATTTCTTCTCCCATGGGATGCTGAGGATTTTAAGGATCTCAAAGGCTCTGGGTGGATGTGCTCAGAGAGAGGATTCCCACCTGGGCAGCTCTCCACTCCCCAGGGCCAGGGCTTGCACATAACACCAACCACCCCATACTCCTTTGCATGCAGGATACCCCAGGGCCTGCTCAAAACAAAAGGTGCAGAAAGCGCACTGGCCCCAGAGAGGAAAATGCAGGCTAGGCATGTAAAAATTAGAGAAGTGCAGAAAAAAAAATTAAAGAACACAGCCTACATTTCCTCAGCAACTCGTCAGAATTCAGGGAAATTCTGGAAGCAGATTTTCCAAGAGCTGTCACTGCAGTGAACCCGAACCACAAATAACTCCACAGCTGTTGCACTGGAGATGCAAGGATTTCAGGAATCAAGACAGAAGCAGTTGCTCTAGCTTCAGTATCATGGAGCAACACAGAAGCATTCTTCTCCCACCTAGGTTGTTCCTGCAGGTTTTCTCTTGGGAAAGGATAACCTAAGTAGTCACCTGCCAACCTCCAATCTCCAATCCATTAGTTGTTTGTTTGTTTTAAGAATGTACTCAGTCTCCTAAATTTAGCTTTTTAAACTCTTTTTTGCCATAACACTGTGGTCTAGAAATGCCTCCCCCTTTTTTAAGTTAAAAAACCAGTTTGTCCTAGGATATCCAAAAGAAAAAAAAATAAATAAAAACCTTATAAGATTTAATGACAATGCAAGGAAATAACAATACTAAGTGCATCTACACCAATGTTTCAACTGGGCCCTTCCAAGGCACACCTCCCAGATGCTCCTACTTGTCCTGTGCTCCCATTGCGGTGGTCTCAGAGTGCACGAACAGGCATTCACCCACTGAACAAGACCTAGCCCAAAATGCCCCCCAGATGGCTGTCAGGTCCTTGGCATCAACCGATGTACTCCAAAGCAGCTCCCACCAGGCCACACAGAACTACCATCTCCTGGGCTCTCACATGGGTAGCTTGGTCCCTGCTGTCATCCACCAAGAGTCATTGTATGGTCTGCATCTCTGTGCCCATGATGTGCCATGTGCAAGTTTCATTACACATCACTTTACATGAAGGATAAAAGCACAGGCCTGATTTACCACATGACCCTTCATTATGCCCATTAAAGTATTAAGAAAATTAACTGAAGGGGTTAATACACATCTGTAACAGGCTATCCTGGTTATGACATTTACCTTCTCTGCCACAAGCGAGTTATCTGGTCTCTTTTCCAGAGTAAAGATAAATGTCAGGAGAGATCAACAATCATGTATTATAAATATACAGTGCATATTTTTTTCTCCTGCTGTTTTGAAGCACTGAAACTGCTTTAGATGACAGGCATGAAATATTTAGAAGCCATCGGATTAGGATGTTCTGAATCCTCCTAAACTTTTAATAACTTGCAAATCGTGCTGTCACCCACAGGACAGCAACAGGAAGGTGTTTGTGCCAAGACGCAGCAGTCAAAACCAGCTCCACTTCCACTGCACCAAGCAGGTACCTGTTCCTACAAAGCAGGCATGGCAGCTGTTGGGTATTGCTTTGCTATACACAGACAGTGGAGTATTAAACACATAAGAAACTGTGCAGAAAAATTACCTGAATTCAGTAAAATCTTAGAGCTCTTGGTTTAAACAATGCTAGCTTCTCACCGTCCAGAGAAGCACATGCAGCCCACATAGGCAGGATCTGCTTTACAGTAGGCACACATGTGCTAGATAGCTGTTGTTTACTAGGTCATGTTGATTTTCCTTTCAGCTATGTTTTCTTAGGCACCCACGTCTCCTCATGTAGGAGTGCCTTAGAAATTACAAAATATTACTCCCACTCAACATGCACTTGTGTACGTATACATTGGGTCTATGTGTACACAGCTATAGAGATGCCCACCATAAACAAACATTTGCATCCATAAGCTTTCAGGAAAACAAAGGTATTTTCCCATCTCTTCACAGGGAAGGACTGTGCTCAAAGTGAGGAAAAGCTACATCCTCACCACTTCATCCATTCCCCTCATCCCAACAACACTCTGGGAGCCCAAATCCTCTGTGCCTCACTTCTGAAGGGATGATGCTCAGCACAGCCCTACCAGTCAGCTGTCTCCTGGGGCAGATGAAGGAGCAAAAAGGGGCTCTGCCCTGCTGCAAGCCTTTCCCTTGCAATGCAACTTGCTTGCAACTCAGCATTTCCCCACACAGGGGCCTCCAAATGCATGGATAATTTCACTCTTTTCCTTCTCTGCCTCTGAAGCATCCCTTCTGCTAGCTGTGGAAAAGCCCAGTTTCTTGGAAAGCAGCAGCTCTTTCTTAAGATAGGAACTCCTGTTAAGGAAGCTGATCCCGATCAAGCCCTTCCCTTGTGTCCCAACCTCCACCCCAGTTTAGGAAATTCACCTTCCTGGAAATGCCTTGGCTATAAATGCAGCCCCAAGAACAGCTTGTGACATTTTTCCCTTTACTACCTAAACTTTCTGCTTGCCAAAATCATCCCAACGAAAGCCACTGCAGAATATAAGACGGGCAAAGTGGCACTTTGCCGAAGAAGCAGCGTGGATGGCAGCAGGCAATCCACATGCAGACCGTCAGCCGCATCGGCATGAATCTACCTCACATGGGGATTTGCAAGACCATAATATAACCTTATCCTACAGATTCATCTCCTTCCCCACCACTTGGTACCCTTCTGCTTCTGCTTTCCCCCCACTGTCGCCCCAGGTTTGTTTCATTTTGTAAGCAATGGCTTACAGAAGCCACTCGGCGGAAGTTATTAACGCCGCTTTGGTATGGGGAAAATCTCATTAACGTCAGCAAAAGGAGGAAGAATTTTGAAAAGCTCCCAGCTAATTTGCTTTCTTTTAATTTTCTTGCAATTACAGTAAGCAGTGTAGCGCTCTCCCAATAAATGAGTCTTCAGCATTGTGGCAGCAGCCTTCTCCCCAGATCAATTCTTGCTCAAACTTTTAACCCTTCGCTACACTGCCAGAGAGGAGAAATGACTGTGCAGGGCACTTTCCCAGAACAAGTGGATTTCAGACATTTCCAGTAATTTATCCACATGGTGGAAAGCCCCTGTTTTGGCTGTGTTTGGCTTGCCTACCCCCCCCCCCCTTTTTTAATTCTGCTTTGCAGTCATCACAGCAGTATGGAGCTGGTGCTTCCCACATCCTTTACTTGGTCTAAATTCAGTTTCTCTTACAGTAAACACAGTTCCTAAAGACTGCAATCCAGTTCTTTTCTGAAAAGAGGTTTAGTGTAGCATATCCCACACACTGGCTGATTTTTAAAACTCGGTCTGTGATCTATTTTCCCTTACTGTTTTGGAAAGTTGGAGAGCAACAATTCCATTTCAGACTGCAGCTTATTATTTTTAATCCACTGTAAAAAAAAAAAATCTAATTAAAAATATATCTACAAAAAGAATGTTAAAAATATTTAAGCACAGTTGTAAGGGGACAGGGTTTTGGTTTGCTTTGTTAAGAAAAAGCAGCAATAAAAATTGTCCACTACATAAGGTAAAATTGGATTGATTTTTTAATCACTTAAAATGTCACACCAAAGCCCAACACCAAAAATTCATAGTATCAAATTTTCTATTAGAATGGAACAAAGATTGACTCTTCGTTTGCTAAAAAATTTGAGAGTTGGAATTGTGGAGGGGAAACCACGTTCTGATTAGCTCTAAGTAAGATCACTTCTCCATATCAAAACAAGTCTGGGAAGTCCAAACACCATTATTATTTGATGGCTCTTGCAGCCAGTACTTTTTTTTTGTTTAAAGTTTTCAGATCTGGATTTGTCTAAGAATAGTGGCTTTCTGTTCAAAGCTCCAATGCAGATCTTTACCGTATTGACCCTCACATCAGAAGTCACAACCCAAAGTAAAGAAGAATCTATGTGCCATTTCCCTTCTCCCTGCAGTTCGAACAATGTTTTTCACACATTCCCATGGCAGCACACAGGGGAAGCAATGACAGCAGGAATCCCTGGGAGGGAGCAGAACTCCTGCTTGGACACTTGGAAGTCACTGCCCAGCTCCCACCAAATACTGTGAAAGGTCCAGCCCTCCCAGTGCTGCTGACACTGGAGTGAAGGACCAGATCAAAGTGGCATGAGAGGTTTCCTGCCTTCATGGTTAACAAAGGTCTCTCCACAAAAAGCAACGATCACCTGCCTGTCCTGGGGACTTCACAAAGCAAGAGGAAAAACCACGTTCTGGCACATCATACAGTACACTAATTTTTTTTCACAGCTCTTACCAGCACATATGAAGAAAAATCACTGTATTGATTAAAAATTACATTACACATGAAAACTATATGGTTAATGAACTAGTATTTCACTGGACCCTTTTCTGAACACATTTCAACCACAGGAAGTTTCTTGCACCAATTTGCAAGTTGCAGAAAAACCCACTGCTGCCAACATTTGAAAATAATTAAATAGGATCTTTGTTGTCTGTGGAAAGAAAAGAAGCCAATAAAGACACATTTTTATCCTCTTTTAAAGGATATTTGTTGATCACAAGCTTCTTGCATGGATAAAACCATGTCTGCACTATGAAGAAGGATGTCCAGCACTGCATACTTGTACCGAGTCATGTGCTGGAAAACGATTCCTGCATCATTTATAGCTGCTCTATGTACTTCATAATGTATGCATGGATGAGCTATACCAAATGCAGGACACTGAAACTGAATTATTTTTCCAGGCCAGTCACAATCACCTAATTAAAGGATGTCCATAAAGAAATCCTCACTCAAAGCAGGGGCAGCAAGGAGAAGGCTCATTTTCTTGTTCATTAGAAACGTACCCTCCCCATTTACAAGTGAAATCCAGGGGTGATGGGGATTTTCAGCACTTAGGAATCAAGAAATTTGCAGTGGGTCAGGGAAGCAAATTCAGAGGATTTCACTGGAAAGTCATGCAACAAACCCCCGGGTTGGCACCCCCACACAAACTGCTGTCAGAAACCAAATGCCAGTTCCAAGTTTTCCTCTTGGCAACAGAGATATGAAGCCATTAGAAACACAGGTCTTCCTTTCCACTCATCAGTACTCCATCCTCAGAGCTGACTGCATTTTAAAATGAACCCTTGTTTAGTCATGAAAACATAGGACATCAAGCAAACACATCCCCTGCAAGTGCAGCCACTGGGGAAAGGTCTCTCCTTGCCACCCCTTCCTTCTCAGGACCTGCTGACAGGAGCATTAGAAAACCCATTCTGTCTCATGGCCAGAAATTTCTGCTCTTACTCAGAACACTAAGCTCGCTGTGCTCCCAGCAAAGCGGTGTTCAAAACAAGCGTTGGCATGTGCATTTATGCGAGATGACTGAATGGCCCTGCAGGTTGATAAAAGGTTCTGGAGTCTCTTACATCCAACTGAAGTCATCAGTTTGCACCCGACCAGTATGAGTGGTGTCTGAAACAGGCTGCAGCTGGAAAGGCTGCTGGTGTTCTATTCTAACATAGAGCAATATCGCTCTGAATCCTGGAAGACAAATATGCACACTGTTTGGGGTACTTAGCACAGAGAGGCAAAGGCTCAGAAAGGGATGAATTTTAAACTCCTTTATATGCACAAGGTCCTGCCAAAGCAGCCAATAGTGGAAGCTGGTAAGCTCTCCAAGTAAGATACATAGATTATGATACACTCTCTACAGCTAAATTTTAATTGAATATATCCTCCATGTTACCATTTCCTACAGTCCCATAAACCATCTACCACAGCCTTGTGAACTGGGGCTTATGGATGAAGTTGATGTCTCCATGAGAACACGATAGAAGAGTTCATTCCTTCCAGACAACGCAATAGAATCCTACCCATGTTAAAACCAAAGATCATCCCTGAAGAACTAATTAAATAAAGCCCCCAACAAACAAAACCAATACTATATCCATCTGTAATCTGCCCTTGCCTCCATCTCCCAAGGCCATGACCAATTCTCCCAGACAAGTTTCCCACAACAGCTCAATGCTAGTAAACTCATTCTGCCACAGAAGATGAAACACGGATATGTAAATTCCCTATCCCATTTGTTTGCATACAAATGCTTAGCCTGAATGAAGCAAAACCACATCACTGCTGTTACAGCTCCCTCTGAAACTCACTTCTGAGAGCAAAGGTATCCGACCACAGCAGGAGTGCCCACATGATGTGGCAAACCCGACTATAGAGTCGTACTGAAATAAAGCATGGCTTGGATGAAGCCTCATTTTACTGGTACCTTCAAGCCTCCTACTGGCACCCAAACTTGTCTGATTTTAGCCCATTTTTACAGCCTCATGCTGACTACCTTAAAAAGTCCTATTAACCTGATGAAAAGTGCTCCCTAGGCCTTATTTTCTAAACAGTACCAAGCTGCTCATCAGCCCTTGCCAAAATGACAGAGAAATAAAGAGTGATCATCCCTGTGTGAGTTACAGGCTTTGCCCCTGCCTCGCTGAGCCTGCAAACCCTGATGGCTCGCTCCCGTTCACACAGACCTGCACATGCTCAATAACACCATTGATTTTTTTTTTGTGCAGGAAGAGAGAATTCAATTTTAAAAAGCCACATTGATTCCCACCCATTAAAACCAGAGCAAGTTGCAGTATTTGCTAAATGGATAGAAAAAGACAGAGGTCAGGGTGGAAATAATGTCATTACCCCAATCTCTTTCTGAAGGACAGAGAACTGCAAAAAACAGACAATAATAAACCAGTAACCATTTGACTTTACGTTATTTGTTGTAGTTTCTAAATTACAAAAATAGCAATGTAACAGCAAGGCAGTGCCCAGCCACCGAAACAAGGGATGCACAACAGAAAGCATCTAAGAGCATGTAGCTGTGTTTAGTTACATCTGGAGCATGAAGACACACACACAGGCAGCGAGAGGGCACAGACACAGAAACAGAGAGAGAAGGCCCACGAGTATCTGCGATGGCCCTGTCTGCTTTCCAGTTCTTTGTTTTAGCACATTAAACAAACAGAGCCACCACACAGGTCACCAAGGACCCTCCTTCTGCAACCACGGCCCCAGCTGCGTTGTACACAAAAACTATTATTGTTCTCTAATGGCTGTACCTTTTGGACAATGATTCAGTGTTTTGGCTTCTTTTTTTTTCCCCCTCTCTTTTTGTGCAGTGCCACTTAGTCCTCCGCTTCATTTTATGTTTTATCTGCACACTCTTGAAATCTTCATGTAGTGACTAAAAATTCATAAGGAAGCCATGAATAGGAGCCCCACTCCTCCCCCCTCACACTTTCTCTAACCATATCCAGCAGCTAAGTAGGTACTGGGCATATATTCATGCTGCTGAAGCATCAAGGGGGGTGAGAGAAGCTGTGGGTGTGGAGGGAGATGGTGCTGCAGCCCTGGGGGTACTTCTTCTTCCCACATCTGGGAGCACAATGAGCAAACATATTGGGATACATCTGGACACCCCATGCTTGACATGGGGCTGTGTACATGTGTTGCAGAGCAGTCACTCATCTCTTCAACTTCAGCTCAATGATGTGAACAGGCAAGTGCTTGCAAGCATTAGTGGAGCTTTCATAATTGGTCCCAGCTGGTTAGTTGTAACATGCCTTGTTGTTGAGCAACTACCTACTAACGCTGTCAGACATCCCCGGTTGCATAAGGAGGGTTAGTATCACTATTAATTACAGACTGCCACCAGCCTGTGTCACGCTCTGCAGATAAGAAAGCCTTTAAGCTCCTGGTCAGTCACGGCCTCATTGGAAAATCTTGTGCCAGCTTCAAGGAAAGCAAGCTCAGACTCTATCCACAGCAGTCTCCTGCCCTCTCTACCATGCTATGGTTCCTGCAGTGCTCTCCCCTCTGGCTGCCACAGGGTCTTCTTGCCAAGGCCAACTACTTGTCGGTCTTCTGGCCAGACTGTGGAAACCCTGGTTCACCAGAGAGTTGCATGTGTGTGCACATCGGTATGTACAATAAGAGTATAGCAGATGTTTCAAAGCATCATGAAGAAAGGCACCCCTGTGCCGAGCCACTGATGAAAAGCATGACAGCAAATACTATGGTGTGGCAGAGCTCCAAGCACAACCTGAAAGCTAAGGCAACTAGTTGAAGGGAAAACGTGTAACAATTTGGATCTCTCAAAAGGCAAAAAGCACAGGAGAAATATAACAGAAGTGAATATTTAGCAAGGTAATTAAACATACCAATGGCTCTGAAAACTGAAGTCAAAGTTTGCAACATTCCCAGCCCTCATTCGCAGATGTGTGATACAGAAAGCCGGGCATTCTGCAGGAAGCCCTGCAGAAGCAGCATCCCTTTCTTCCTTCCCTGTCACTGGACTGCTGCCACAGCCCCTTTACAAAAGTAATGACTATAGTTACACTGTGTACAAAGGATTGTTACATGACTTAAATGCCATTTTGTGGGCAGTAATCAGATCCTGTAGTCGAAGGCAAAGGTAAAAGCTGTGAGTCTACGAGTTAGAACTTCAGGGTTGCTCAAAAACACTGCAAATGAGTCTCTTCAAATCCACACTGCAGGGTGGCTAATGTGGCTGAATTGGCTGCCTAGAGCTACTCTGGCCTTTTTCCATCCTCGTCTTTTGTCTGAACCAACCTCTCATGCTCTGAGTTTGCTCCTACTTCTCTATCTTCTACTTTGGCTGCCCTGCAGACCCCAAGAAGGGCATCAAGGTGCTAGGCAAATACCCTGACAACTTAAAGGTAGAACATAAACTGCTGCACTTTAGCCACCAGGGAGAAGCAACTGGCAATTCTTCAGCTCTCTGATGAGGCTGCAGGCTTGGGCTCTTTTTAGGTCCATACAGGAGGACACTCCCCACCAGAGTGGTGGGGCTGCCAACCATGTTTTGACATTCAGCTGTTAAATGCTGCAGATTGATCCTTCTCCTAAGATGTGGGCTACCGCCCCGTGCATGCCCAATGCCTCCCATAACCACACAGGAACAGCAAATACACTGCAACACTGCATACACACTACTACCATTCCTCATTCTAGTGTAGCAGTTCAACACACGCCTTAATGTTACCCGTGCCTCTGGAAGCCAAGAGAGACATTCACACAAGCTTAAGCTTAGCTTCTTTTGCCAGATCATAGGTACTGATGCTAGAAAGTAATTTTTTAAATCCAATATAAACATTTAAAGTTTATTCCTCAAGGATTTATGTTGACATAAATATACAGATTAAAAGCAAGCAAGTCTTTGGGAGCTTTTTATTACCTTCTAAAGTAGCCAGGCACATGGATATTTTATGTCTTTCTTGTATCTGCTTTCTTCCAACTGCACAGTTCAGAGACTTCATACAGATCAGAGGCAAGGTTCAGACTAACACTGACAATTTCATTTAAAAAAAAAAAAAAAGAGGAAAATGAGAGGATTGTGTTTTCTTATGTTCTCTGCTCTTTTATTGCTATTTTCAAAATGAAGAACAGACCCTATCAAAGTGCTAAGAGCTGAAAACATAACCCTAAATGATACAGGAAACCTAACTTTATGCCAATCCATTTTTATCATCTCTTAGTGGCCATAACAAAGCTGAGAACAAGAACTAAACAACAGAGAAAAAAGAATAATTTCAACTTCTTTTTTTTTTCCTGAAGTAACATCAGTGACAACAACAAGAATCCATTCAAAAGACAGAATGTTATCTTCCAACCCAGTTAACATGCCCTTCTCTTGCTCAGTATGTATCTCACACATCAAGCTGTATTTTGACATCACTTACAAAGGAATATGTTTGGAGCCACCACATCTCTGTATACATATTGCCATTGCTAAGTAAAATCCAGCCTGTGCTACCTTTCCCTTCCCTGGTCCCTTAAGCACCTGCCAAGAGGAGATAGGTTATCAAATGAGCTTCCAGAAAAGCACTTCCAGAAATAGCAACACAGCTATCTTCTGCTTTTGCTTATGCTCATGCAACTCTCCAGAACCCAGTCCACTAGTTTAAGTAGCTAACAACAGCAGGAAATGTATTTTTGGAACCATGGGGATGAGATTGCTTAGGTAAGCTTTCAGTTTTGATACGGGCCCTTGCCATGGCTTCCTTTTTCTTGCTGAAAACAACTAGCAGTATTTCATCCTTAGTAACCAGCAAATTCAGGTAGCCTCAGCTGAACCTGCTTACCTTTTAGATTTCATCTGTCCCTCTTACTGTTGTTGTGAGCAAAGAAGAAATACTCTGTCTTCCTCCTGGATGGTTATTCTCTGTTTGCAGTCTCTCACTGGTAAGTAAAATACTTGTGGACAAAATAAACTGAAATCCTTTCTTTAAGCCACCAGATATTCCCTCCACCCCAGCACCCTAGATGTTCTTTTGACTACACAGTTCAGCATAGAAGCAACTAGTCGAAGCACTAATACTTACCATGGCAGAGCCAAAAAAGGCCATCAGCTTTCCTTCTGTATACCAGCTGTCACATTAACATGCATGGTGGCACTCATGGTCATGTGTACCATTATACTCTCTATTATCCTTTTGTTTAAGGCCTCAGCCACAAAAATCTTTGTGTGTTAGGTGCTGTCAACACAGCCCTCCTTCAGAAAACACGGCATCCAAGGATAATAGCATACTGTAAACAGCAACAGACAACTACAGCTAAATTGGAGAGTATGGGGAGAAAACATGGTGTTGCTCAGCAGTATTACCACAAGTGATCTAATCATGTGATCTGCAGTTAAAACACAACTCATTACAGTAGTGCTCTACCTGTCATCACGTTAACTCATCCCATGCAGTCACAGCAATAGGAAGGCAACACCTCTCAGATACAAAATAATTTACATCTGTGTAAGTAAAACAACAGCTGTGATTACCTTCTGCCCTTCAATAAGTAGAAAATAGAGGTCAAGTTGCCATGCAGGGACTTCCAGATTATTTTCATGTTCCAGCCCACCAGGGGAAAACCACAATGCCCTGTTGGGAAGTCAGCTATCTCTGGTTTTGAAGTCTTCAGATAGCAAGAAGGCTGAAATTTCATCTCCTTTCCTCCCACATCTTCCCTTACCTGGGGAACAGAGGCTTCCAGATAGCTATCCAATGTAAGAGGATTTTTCCCCTTCCCTTTTCCTCTTTCATTTCCTAGAGCTACTTCCCTTTGATTTATTCCTCTTAGAACTTAACATTTCTCATGGTATATATACTGACATCTTTCTTCTGCCCTTCCCCCACCCCATCTTGTAAAGCAGCACAGAAGAACCATTGTATGACCTGGACTAAAAGGTAAAGGACTTTTCCTTGACCCTCCTCCTTAAACAGGTAACAGCTGTGGCTCTAACTCAGCTTAAGTCAGACCACAAGATTAGTGTTTTACAAGTAAATAACCACTCTCAGCTGCTTGAGAGTTGCTGCTTTTACCCAGCATGACCTAGAGAAGAAGGCAGCTACTGAGCACCCACCTAAGAATTAGGTGCCTTTATATAAGCTTAGGTTAATTTGAAGCTACTAGTGCAGCAAGTGGCTTGAGAAGTTAAGATAGAAACTTCGAGGACTGAAATCACAGCATTCAGGGGTCTGAAGCTGAGAAATATATAACCCCATACTAATTATAGCATCTTTAGGTAATTTCTCTCTTCTGGTACTGACTCATTCATTTATAAACCAACGTTTGTCACTTTGCTGATCTCATTGCCAATAAGCAGCACAGCAGACACACTTTCCAATCAGGTGTTCTTCAAGAGTAATATGGCTTTTCAGTCCCACTGTGCTGGGGTCTAAAACTTGTGAACCTAATGCATAGATGTACACAGTAAGCTTCCTCCATGTTACACTCAGATCTCTTGCCTGCAGTGAGCAAACATATAGGGGGAGGCAAAAACCTGATAGTATTTAAATATGTGGTGCTTGAGCAATGCATCCGTGAAATCCTGTGTGTACTGTGTTGCTAATGCTGTTTTTTCATATTCAGAAGTCTGGATGATGAATCTCGCTACTTGTAATTCTTATTTTCACACTTGGAGCACTGATCTCACACCAACAGCCCCTTACCTCGTTCTGCTTCTCAGCAGTCACCACTGCCCTTACCCAGCTATTGCCCTGACCCAGACTTGCATTGAAATAAGCAGAGAAGGACATGGAAAATCATACTTCAGTGTGTAACTGCAGTATGTTCTCCTTCACTGGCTGCCTGTTGATGGAGTAATGTCTGTGGGTCACCACACCACTGTTCCTATGAGTGGCTGCTGCTGTTCTGTCATCAGAGCTGAAAAGAGAGCACCCTTTCCCCACTCCGTTTCCTTTACACTTGCTGAGGAAGTGACTTGAGTGGGAGGAAAGAAAGGAGAGCAAACACAAAACCACAGAAGCAAGCAACCAGGAGCAGAGACTGAACTTTATCTCTTTCATATATATATACAAACAGTGGACTCTGATTACAGCCACCCCTTGTTCTAGCCCCATTAACTGTACCCTCACTCGTAAGGATCGCTGCAGAAACAACTGCTTGCCACCATACTGAGCTAGGTTATTTCCCAGCCCCTGGTCTGAGCACAGGTATCTTTACCAAAAGACAGTATGTCTTTTATGTACTACAGAGATGGAGTCTGAAGCGCTACAGCCAATAGCTGCAATAAGAGAGTTTTGACTTCTCTTAGGTAAATACCTCTTTTAAAGTAAAACAAGCTAGCCATTTGTAGCTGTTTCAGACCTGCCCTGGTACAGTAAATATGAGAGTGACCTTGATTTTTCACATCATTTCACCAGGCTGCAGCCACAGTATGAGACTTACTGTGCTTATAGAGCTTCAGAGAAGAAAAATAGACAGCAGGAAATCCTGTGACAAGCCTGTTTTGGTGATCATGTGAGAAATACAGTGGCAGGAGAAGGAAAAACACACAAAAAACCCCACTAAACCCAAGATCACCCATGGCCAACCTGCAAGTAAGGAGACTGGGGCTTGCTAGCCTCTTGGTGATCTTCCTTCACAGCATTACTGAAACAACCCTAGCAGCAAGCATGTAGAGAAGATGGCAGCTGTGCAAAAGAGCAAGTAAAACACAGGGAAAAAAGAAGCGGTATTTTTTTAGCTGTTCATCTGCTCCCCATGCTCATCCCCTCACCTGAGGCTATCATCCTGCCACTTACACTGCTCACGCTGATAATCCTTTCTAGATCTAAAGGGAGATTGTAATTTCAGGTGGGGAAGAGAAACTAGTGGACATTAGGAACTCCTAAGAAACAAACACTTTTTTTCATGCAAGTATCTCTAGCAGCGATGAACAAGGGAAAAGTACTGCAGGAATGACAGGATGTGTGTAACAGGCAGCCCAAAGACCAGATTTCAGGGTGCTCTTAGGGTCTCTGGTTGTTCCAACAATTAACAGTGAGTGTGGCAGCCAAAAATCTTTTCTGTTTCAGCTTTTTTTTTGTTGTTGTTGTTAATCTGTACTTAGTTGTTAATCTGTACTTAGTGGGACCAGTTCCCTGTGGTGTTTTACCTCTTTGGACTATGGCAGAGGTCTTGCAACTCCAGCTGACTGGTTAGGACCAGAGCCCCTCAGCATGGAGTGGCATCAGCTGATGGAAAACCAGTGCCCCTGACCCTTGTACCTGCCTCTGGCTGCCTTTCATGTACTTGTCTCTGGTCTACAACACCCCAATGGACTGAGCCCTGCCTGTGGACACACAGGTTCATTTCTTTCCAGCCACGAAGACAAGACTGAGATCTGCAGAAGGAATTACTGTCTGTGCCCCCTCTTTGCCACACAGGAGCTCTCTTCAGAGAGGAGACAAAAGGAACTGGGCACAGTACTCAGCTGAGATATGATTTTCCATCACTCATGCACAGTGAGCCAAAAGGAAGAAGTGTAAGACTTCTGCCCCTCCTTTGGCTATTGATGACCTCTCTTTGCTGGGAAAAGGCTCCCTGTTGAGTTCCTTGCAAACAGCCCTTTGTTACAAATATTCTTGGGCCTGGAGGCACGTAACTGGGCATATTTTATACACTTAGTTAATAAATAAACAAAGACCTCCTGTGACGAACCTTCTGACTCTGCAGGGGGACACAGGGCTCCTTTTGGAGTGAGGGCAGCATCATGTGCTGGAGCCAGGCAGGGAGATGCTTCAGCATCACAGGGGAAGGGGCAGGTTGCTAATTCTGACAAGAGAAAGAGAGAAGCTGGGTGTCTGCTCAGACTAAAAATGGGAAATGGTACGAAGGTTTCAACAGAGAAAATACGTAGCAAGACCTGAGGAGATTGTTTAAGATGAAATATAGGCTCTTCTGTTTTAGATTAGATCCCAGAAAGAGAGGTGGTTTGGAATATGCAGCGTGCACCTTTTGCTGGGTGCACCATGGGCATAACGCCAGTTTACTATACCTGCTCCAAAGTGATTTATACACAAAAGCATTTGGTGAAGAACTATCATTGCTAGAATTTTGTTAAAACAAAAACCAACCTGGCCTGATTATCACACGGATGGGACAAAGCTAAAAGCTTTCAGCTGAATATTGCCTTCCAAGCATCGGTGATCTCAGCATAAGGAAACAGGGATTCAATTAATCCTGGTGTTGGTTTTACAATAAAAAACTCTACTGATGTTTGGTTCTGAAAAAAAACCAAGTCCAAACTCCAAGCGTCCTTGGGAAAGAAATGGACAACTGTTTAAAATAGTATAGCTTGAAGTCTGCTTTCCTCCACAAAGTCTTGTGCAATGTATTGTCTGTTTTGCAAGCCTGCAGTCCAACAAGGCATGATCACCACTAAGTGAAACCAAGTTTAGACTTGGTAGTTTTGCTCCAGTCCCCAGAAGAAACTCCTCCTCAAAACATCTAACTATCCCGCTCTTTCCCTTTGAGAGGCATAGTCAGTAAAGCAGTGAATGTTGCAGGTAGGATTGAAACAGACCAGCAGAGCAATGAGGCTCCCACAGCTGCAAAAGCAGTCAAGTCTGAGATAGAGATGTTTTTGCAAGTCTGGAATGGCAGGAGACTGAAATGTAAGTGCACTAACACTTAGACAAAAATGTAAGAAATGTCAGTTCACTGAGTAAACTAATAAGCCTATCCCATCCCTGCTGCCACTACTTCTGCCTCATTTAAAGGGCAGTTTTGGCCAGAATGACACATACTCTGAGTCACACGATAGGGAAGAGGTTGTGACACTGCTCAGGAACCTACCTTGCTTTGTCAGCACAGTTAGAGGACTGACACCTGTCATGGTACAACGTCCACATGTGGCAAGACGGATCCAGTTTAGCTCCACACATCCTTCAGGACCCATACTCACCCAACTAAGCATGTACAGCCAGTTAAAAAACACACCTGCACACAGCCTCATTGTATACTGCATATCGGCAGTTGACAACATGCACATAGGCCTTTATGCCTGCATGTTTTCTTGCAGTATCTGAAACTAGACTGATAAACACCTCTTCAAACTGATACTCAGCTTCACTCTCTGTTATCCAAACATTCCATCAAAGGCCACATACCTACAAAGCAGACATCTCTACCCAAGCTAGACATGCCACATACCACACCCTTTTGAAAACAAGGAACCAAAACTACATTTACCTGTTAATAGCTCAGGGCCGACAGCCCTTACTTTTTATCAGCAATATTTTGCAAATTCTAAGAGATTTAAATCTCATAAGGTGATTATGCCATTAATTAGAGGAACACTGTCATCCCTGGGGTGCAACACAGCAGCTGTTTCAGCTGAGCAGCAAAGAAAAGCCAAGAAGGCAAGGTAGTGATAGTGCCCTCAGGAGAAGCCCTCCTGCTCTGAGCATCCCAGCACTGCTGCCCTAGGGTAGAGAACTGCTCTGGTGCCAGTAAGGGAGCGCCACAGCTCTGCTCACTACCCCAAACAACCCCTCTCTCAGAGGCCAGTACCCCTTTTCCACCTGTGTGCATGAATATGGGCTCTAATGGAGAAGATGTCTGCCTCAGCCTGAGCCCTGCATTTCTCAGGATGCGGGTTTTCCCGGGAAGCTGTTCATACGTGGATTATCAACCCAGAAGGGATTTCTCTGCTTCATCCCTCTGACCTCCTGCCAAATGGAGATCACAGAGACTACCTCAATGATCTCCCCTTCAAACTGCAGCATGAAACAGGAAAGGAAAACATAAAATCCCATGAAGATACCCCATGATGCAGCAGCTATCGCAGCTTTTTGATCAGCTGCTCTGTGAACATGGCTTCATTTCTAGCCTAAGTGTGTCTGGTTAAAACTGTCAGCTGCCAGGCTGGGTCCCTGCACTGTGAGCTGAGCAGAGCAGCTTCAGTTCCTCACACAGGCACCTCCATCCCACAGCTTTGTCACCATGTACCTCCATGAAGGGCCACTGATGCCAACTCAGCAAGTGGTGACACGATAAAGGACTATAGTGACTGGGGGGCAGACTAGGACCACTGTCCCAAGCAAGAGGGAACACTTGGATGGCCACCAGCTAGATCTTACACATGAAGGATACAGATGTTACATGAGAAATGCTTTGTACAACAGCAAGTTTTCACCACAAGCTGAAGATGGGTGGAAGGAAGGAGGGTGATCCTCTTTGCAGCACTCTGGGGTGTGATACTGCTGTCTTCCCAGAAGGGGAATCTTGGCAGTGAGGGGGAATTCCTCCTTAGCCTGGCATGTCCTGCCTCCCTTGAGCACCTCTATAGTCAGGAGCAAGGGAGAAAAACCACCAGAGTAGCAATTATGGCAGCACATCTAGCCTGAAGGAAAGCTATGCCCTCTGAGAGAGATTGGAACTAAGTTTTCCTAGATTAAAGATATTCTGATGATGATTTTTGATACTTTCTGCCTCACCCTGCCACCTCAACACAACTGTGATCCTTCCGGAGAGCACTGGCTTCACCTGACAGAAGTATCCCTGAGTGACAGAAATACTGCTGAAGTTGGGGCGCCCAAATGCAAGCACAAGTCTGCCTACTATTCCTCTCACAAGAAGCTGGACTGAAGGATCTGGCCTTGTATTGCTGTGAGAATGAGCGGGATCCCATACACCTTGAAAGGATTTGTCTATCAAATTCTTGAGAGTAGTGTTAAAGGAAAAGAAAAAAAGAAGGAAAAGAAAAAGCAAGTTATTAATAAAATATGGGGATGACCTGGGAATTTGCTTCCCAAAGCCCATGATAAAAAGCCTCCAGCTGGGAGCCGACCACTATATTATATTCCTCAGCACTCTGCCTTGTCTCTCCTTAAATGTAAGGGCACATGGCTCCTGTCACTTCTTTGGCATGCCTGCTTAAAGTCTGAGAGGTTTTACTCTGACGAAGCTTTTCCTTCATGTTCAGCTTAAATGTGCCATTTCTTGAAGTCATCCCCTTGTCTTTTATACTCTAGCAAGCAAAACAAGTGTTAATTAAATGGAAGACACATGAAATCTTTATAAAGCCCAGTGTTTCCCCTAGCATGAAAGTGCCTTCTCCTTGGAGTAGAATGGGTCTTTACTCTGTGCTGTATTTTTCCCCATCAGAAAATGGAGAAGAATATGAATTTTCCTCATGACTTGAATTTAGCTTCATCAGCAGCCCCCTGCTGATGTAATTCAACCCAACAAGATTTTTCTCTTTCCTTTTTTTTAATTTCCCGGTGAGCTGCTGCCACTTTTCCCCTCCTCCCATCAATTCAGGCATGGAAAACAAGGGAGGAATTAGACAGAACTTATGATCTAACCAGCCGCAACTTCAGACTGGGCAGGAATAACATTTAAAATATAAAAGCAGATTTTATCAAGCCTTTTCCTCCCTGGAGACTGCCATAAAAATATTCCTTGTTTGTCGCTGAGAATGAACCATTTTTCTCTTTCATTTCTGCTTTCTGTCACATATTACATTTTGGCTGCCCCTTCTGTCTTTCAGTTAGGGACCTAGGCTGCTAAAGCAGAACCAGATAACTGAACAACAAAATGCCTGCATTATCTTCTTTTTTACATCCTAGTCTGCCAGGTAATTGCAACCCTAAAAGCTTTTGCATATTTACCACAGAAACATGTATCTTCTGGAGGATGGGACTGTCATCAGGTTGAATATTTCATATAATAAGCCTCTTCTGAGGTATAAACTAGGGTTGGGAATTTTTTTCTGGCCTCCTTCAGAGCAAAGGACAAGCAGATAAAAATCAGCTGCTGCAGTGCTACAGTGTCAAAGTTCCCATTCCTGTGAAAATTAACTCTTCCCAAGCTCAGGATCCAGGTGGTTTTTGCCACTGTTTATGTTTATGAAGCAGGAAAAAGGCCTGTTATCAACTCATATTGTTTCTTTGTCTCCAGTGCTCCCCATGTAGAAGACAGATTTATTTCCTATTTACAAACAAAGCAGCTACCCTGCTTTTCAGTAACCCATCTGATGAGCTGTGGATGCTGCCAGGACTGATTTTCATTAAATCAGTCACCAAGAAGGATCATATTTTCCCTCTTCACCCCATTTCACAGAATTACAACAACAAAAACAGGGCCTGGGTGTTTCTAAATTCAGCTGTCATCTAAAGACAAATTCCCCTTCTTTTCCCTCCCTATTTTTCCCCACCCCTGAGTTAGCAGTAGAACTACTTTCCCCAGTCCTTGGGATGTTGAATCAAGCTGACTGGTACCAAAGAGAGGGTCTGAAAAGAACACTGACAGAGAGACTTTGTCTCTTAGAATCAAGACAGAGGAAGAGGATGACCTTTTGGGGGTTATGGAAAGAGGCTGATTTCCTACAACTGTTCAACAGACTGAAGAGGGATATAGCCGGTTCACAGCTTTCACTTTGGGCATGCTTACACAGAGGTCAGAACTCCATCCCAGCACATAACATGCCTTTAGTTAAAAGCACTGTGAGTGGGAATCAGAAGTCGGCGACAGGTCCTCACTCCAACATCAGATTACTGGCAATACTCATTCATCTCTACCAACAGCTTCCCACATGGAGAAAGGTGTTTCCAGCCTGGCCAAGCTGCCTGCTTGCCTGGAGCAGAGCCAACAGGAGTCAGCCAAAATCCTCCCATTGACTCTAGCAAGCTCCACAGCCTGTGTGAAAACTAGCTCTTGACAAAGCACCTTCTTGCATTCATACCGTTTTCCTGTGGGTCAACCTTACTCTTGTTAAGGCCCTTGTTTCATGTATGAATAAAGACTAGAAGATATACTTGAACTATGGATTATTTAGGTTGAAGTCTTTCTGAAACCAAGAACCTACTTGTATTGACTTGGAAAGGAAATGTGGATTCTCCAGATACATCCCCTCTTCTGTAAACAGTTCCAGAAAGAACAAAGAACTGACAGAGGTGAAAGAGTTTCTAAATTGTAACTGTCAAATTCTATTTTTACAACATTTTATGGCTGTTTACAACTTCACAATAGTTTTCAATGCAAGTAAACTCCAAAAGTTTAGGATACCATTTTCTTATATCACTAGCAAGCCATTCTAAGGGCCATCCCAGCTGAGGATTAAGGGATGACTATCATTCCTTTGCACAAATGTAGGAAAACTCTCACATGCAAAATAATTCTCCTAGTAACATTACGTGAGCACAGTCTCTTACCTGTAATATCGGGATTGAAGGTAGGTAGAACACACAGCTTTTGACACATGGCTAGCTGAACCGAAGTCTATGACCTTGACCCTATATGGCTGTCGGGCTGGGTCTACCAACATGATGTTCTCTGGTTTGAGATCAGCATGAATCAGTCCCAGGCTTTTCAGCTTCATTAGGGCAGTTGCTACCTGCTGCAGAATTGGTCGAATGTACTTAAGGGGCAAAGGACTGAATTTGTTTTGTTTTAGGAAATCATAGAGGTTCTGTTCCAACATTTCAAAGACCAAGCATGTGTGATTCTTGTGCTGAAAGCACTCGTACGCACGGACAAAGTTGTAGTCATCTGCACTTTCTGTGCTCAGCCGAGCCAGGATGCTCACTTCAATCTGGCCTTGCCGGGCATAGGAAGGATGGTTTTTCAGGATTTTGATGGCCACAATCTCATTAGTGCCACGTTTCCAGCATTTGACTACTTGTCCGAAGGTTCCACGACCAAGAAACTCTAACACTTCGTACGTGTTGGTCATGGAACAGAGCACCTCATGTTGTACCAGCTGGTAATCCCCTTCGCTGTTAGAGCCACTGTTTTTGGAGGTGGCTGTGGAGGTGGTAGCGGTGGCTACAGTGGCTCCACTAGCATTGTTTTGAATCATTGGTGGATGCTCTTCAATGATCTGCACGCTGCTTGTGTTCTCAATCTCCTCACTCTTGCGCTTAAGTCCACATTTTTGGTAGGTGTCCAGAAGGCTCACAGTGCTGCGACGCATTAGGTTGTGTGGCCCGCCCAGTGTTTGCCCAGACACTGCAACCACACCAGAAGTACTGTTGGCAGATGTGACCACGATGTGCCCCGTGCTTGCTGGGAAGATGATGGTCTGTTCGTAAGGGATGCTTGGATTGGGGATCTGGAGGGAGGCGTTGACGGCTGCTGCAGCGGCTGCTTGGGAGGACTGCACGTTCTTGCTCTGGCTGTAGACTTTGCTGTGTGTGCCGTACCCAGTCATATCCCAGTTTGAACTCGGCTCCACTTTCAGTTTCTTCACGCTACAGAAGGCACTTGACTGAAGGGTGTGAGGAGAGAAAACTTGCACATGCGAGGCCATACCTGCAATACAACATCAGAGTGAAACGACAATGTTAAGATGCTTTCCCTAGCTCTTTTCATTTGTTCAGTGGCAAAAAGGTAAAATGGGATATAGAATCATACAATAGTTTGGGTTGGAAGGGACCTTCAAAAGTCATCTGGTCCAATCCCCCCTGCAATGAGCAGGGACATCTTCAACTCAATCAGGTTGCTCAGAAGTATATCCAGCCTGGCCCTGAATGTCTCCAGGGATGGTGCATTCACCACCTCTCTGGGAAACCTGTTCCAGACTTCAGATACAGCACATGCACACAAATAAAATTCTTCCAGAAATACGTATTCAACACAAAATATTATCCTCTAAAATAAATCATTACCCCTGATAGAACTAAATTAACAACAACGAAGGCTTCTGTTCTCTTGCTCTACCCCCACTCATTTTTAATAACAGAAATGTAAATGTTATTTTTACCTCCTCTGCCTAAAGAGACTCCTATTCCCACTGTCTCCAGGAATATATCTAGCTCCCAGGAAGAACTCATGTCAAATACTGCAAAGTATTCTGCCTATGAAAGCCAAATCTCAAATCCTCAGGCTCATCCTATATTAAGTACTTTGGTGGATCTGAATTAAACCCTCCGTTTCTTCCCACAAACCCACTGTGTAGCTTCTGGCCTGCAGAGAGCCAGGACGGGACCTGGAGATGATATACCATGACAAAATGGAGATGCACAGTCGAAGTTAAGGAGCCAGGACATAAGCAGCAGATGATGTTTCAGGTTGCTTGCCAAGTCTGTGTGTGGGAATTGTGCACAATGCTGGTCTGTGCTCAGGGACACTGGAGATGGGAGTTACACAACATGAGCCTCACTGTTAGCTCTCAGTTCTCCCAGATTTATAAAACTGTGTTCATCTATTCTTATTCACAGTGACAATAACATCAGTGGAAAATAAAGTACCACTGAAGCAGAATTACTGAAGGATTCTGAGTAATATCCCACTGAAACAGAAAATGCTTCTATTCAGAAAATAAAAGATGTGGGCTACAGAGAAGAGGACATCTAAGTGCTGACTTACTCTACCCTCTCTCCCTGCCCAGGGTAGGGATGGTACTGCTGGACTAAAAGTATTGTGAGCAGGGGACTCCTGGGGAAGCAGTCAGTGCCTGGCAGGAGTTAAGAGAAGAAAAGCACAGCCTCCTTCACCCTTCTATCTGTCGTCACTGTTTCTTTTTAATAAGCCAGAATGACTAGGGAAGAAAAAGACAATATGCTGAGCTGGCATGCTGCTGAATTATTAAGCACAAACATAACCTTGACTTGTTTTCAACTTTTAAAAAGTTAGAAGTTGAATGACTGCTGCAGTCACAAAACCAGAACAAACTGCAGTGCACACAGACTTCTTCATGTGGAGACCTAAGAGTATCCAACACTTTCCTAAAAGAAACCCATAATCCACATGCTGCTCTCCAGAAGACTTTCTGGAGCTCATGTGCACACATACACAAACATGCATGCATGAACATACACACCCATGCAGAAAAATATGAACATTACTCTACACTTCCAAAGCTCAGTAGCACTGAGCATCAGGTCAAGCAAACACACCTAAACACACCCAACACCACTGCCCAGCAGCCCAAAGCGCAGGAACTGCTCAGAAGAGGGCTGCTGTGCTGAGCCAAAAACCACTGTATATAGCTACACAGAAGTAACCATCAAAGCAGTAATTCCAGTTGCTTCAACATCCCAACCTTCATTCCTGCCACAGTGACAGACTGGTAAGGACAGGGCAGATGCAGAAGAAAACCCCTATGAGGACACTTAAGAGAAACCCTCACCCCTGCTGGAACAGGCAATGAAAACCCCACTAACCCTGCTCTAGCAATGAAGCCCTATAAAACGCAGTGTGCGCTCCTTCGCAGACATGACCTCTGGCTTTAATGTGATTTCTGATGCTGTTTGCTGCCATTCGCATTAACTTCCCCCACCAACCTCCTTGGCAGCAATTTCCAAGGTCCCTGCAACTGGGTCCTCAGAACCCAACTAGACCCCTGCCCCTCTAAGTGCTTTCTCTCTTCTCTCCTTTTCACAGGGAAATGATGCTGCCATGAATGCTGTAGCATATGGCATGTGGTAAGCCTGGAGAGCTGCAGCAATATTACTCAACTTGTCATCCTGGACACAAGTATCATATGCGAGGCAGCTGAAACTCTTTTTGTTTTTCCACTGATTAAGAAAAGTCACGGTGTTCCTCCTAGTAGAGTACCAACTTGCATGGAGATTGAGGTTGGTCTGATGTACATTTTCCCCCTGGATGTGAATAATAAAGCAGATGTAATTGGTAACATATTGTGGACCTAGCAGAGGTGTAATTTATGGCTTTATGGCTTTCATACTGTGGTGTACTTAAGCAGTGTCTCTTCATCCAAAATAAAGAGGGGAAAAAACGACTGACACAGAACACGGAGAGAGGTTCTTCCCACACACCCTAGCACTAAATGTAACACCAGAAGACCCAGGCACCCCGAATTAAAGCCAGCGATGTGAAGTGTAGCAGCTGCAAATGTTGTCAGCACCGCTCTAAAAATCAAGGTAATCACCACCATTAAGAGACAGACTTTCAACTGGTACAAACTGGCAGGGCTCCAGTTGGTATCAGCTGACTCTAAAAACAAGGTCAGCAGTCACTCAACATCGGCAACATCAGATGGCTGCCTGTGCCCCTTGGTGAAATGAGTTGTTGTTAGGGACTGGTTTCCACATCACCAACCAGCCCCCTGCTGCCCCTGAAACACTGCTAGCAGCCTCAGCAGGGGGACTCAACAGGGGACAAACACTGACCCACCCTGGCACCCCAAAAATGGTAGGAGTGCAGAAAGAAGAGCTATCCTATGGCTAAAGGGAGGACTTTGGACTCTCCTGCTGCCATTTCCACCTTCCTCAGAGGTTGTGTCTCATTGTGAGAGAAATATTTTTTTTTTACCCAGAAAAAAGAAGTATGAAATCTTCCTTACATCTAAAATGATTTTCTCACATTTGAGGTTTTAGGGGCACACACTGTAAGAGTAACTCAGCCAGCTCGCCAGCATAGGCTGATATCAAGAAATTACAGGCTGATTGACAGCTTGGTGATGGGAAAAGAAGGCTTCTGCAGCGAAGTAATTTTTATTGCAAATTTGCCTGTGCAGTGAATGGGAGAAAAACACAGGCCTAAACTTCCTGAGGACACTATCAAATTGTGCTGGTGGCATGTTCCCTTTTTCAGAAAGGATCTTTCCTTCATGGCAACAGCAGAAATAGTAATAAATGTGAATAAAAGCTGGATGGTTTGTTATGGGTATCTGATTCCTCATTACAGCCTGTAATGCAATTTACAGCTCCAGCCTTTTAATTACAGAATCCAAAAGTAGCTTGCCACGACATCCATGAAGAAACAAGCCTGCAGTACTGGCATGATCCACGCCAGCCAAGCCCTGTGACAGAGATGCCCCCTGAGCATTCCCCAGAGCCAGCAGGGATGCTCCTGGGGTCTTGTAAAGACAAAGAGGCCATAAGGCATGGAAGGATGGAAACCAGCCTGTTTCACTCGGTTATATCCTCTTACTTTGCTGCTCTCAGGTCTGCCATGAAACATCCTTTGTGAGGCTGTGTCTTCCTTCACTACAAGAAGATCCTAGCAGACACCCTTCCACGCTTCGCATGGGATGGCTGAAGGCTGGCATGTGGCTCCTTGCCTTTTTCTTCTTTACCAGGAGCTCAGGCTTAGTTTCTGCCTTGGCAGGGGTGCAGGGCAACTTTCCACATCCTCAGCCAGCCAGCCAAGCTGCAGTCAGGATGCCACTATAGCTAATACAAGTCCTGAAGAGTGCAGGTCTAATTCTTCATCGCCCCTGTGCACGCTGAGTCTCTGGGCTGGGAGCAGAATCAGTGTTGGGCACCATGCATTAAATAAAATTGATAGTTCCTTTCTTTAATAATGAGGTTTAGTGTAGCCATTTAAAACTCTCATACAATTGACAGTAACGGGATTTAATGGGGCCCTCCCTGTCCTTGATACGACTCATGTAACTCCCTGTAGCAACCACATGAGCTGAAAAGTATGTAGTGTGCAGCTAGGGGACAATGTTAAAACAGCCTGAATGGCTCTTATTAGAAGACTTGAGGTTGTTTTTTTCCTGAGAACTCCACCCACGTCAGCTTTCACTTGATAATAATTTAGCAGGTGCTATTTACAATTCAGATGGTCCTTTTCTGCATGCATACACAGATCACACAGCCACCTCACTTGGATTTTCAACAGGTTTCAGGAAAGCAAATGAGGTAAAGTTGCCTATCCGCCCACCTCACCCCAAAGGGCAAACAATGCACTTTGGGGACTAAAGAAGGAACAGTTTGAAAGTCATGATGTTTTCTCCTGCTTTACTCCCAGCACTTACTCCTCATTTATAAATGTGGCCTTTGTGGTGGCAAGAGACCAAGTGCCTGCCCTGTATTAAGCAGGCAGCAAGACCTTTTGCAGTACCTGCAGAGCTGCCAGTGCTCTGTAACCAGAGGCAGCTTGCTGACTGCTGCCAGAACGACAGTGCCTGCTTGAAAAATACTGTAGAAAGCCCATGGCATGTGCTCAGCATACAAATGATGCACACAAGACACTCCCGAAATAAGTATCTTCCACTTCTCCCTGGCAAGGCACAAGCCTGCTAACTCATACACACACAGGTTATGAAGGCAACATGAAAAGTATATCTGCTAGGTATTAGCTAAGGTATTGCATCTTCAAAACAGCTATGTCTCAAGCACAGCCCTCTTCTCTTCTTCACCATGGCCTCTCTGTACCTTCTTTCGAGCCAGTGTCATCAGTACCACCACACTATTGGAACCTACTTAAAATTTACATCCCTGGAGGCTACACAAATTTCTTCTCTTGTGCTACTGAATGCTTGAAGACAACCTCAAAGTGGAGTTCAGACCTCAACTGCTTCAGCTCCTTCCTGCTCCTGGTGAGTAGATGTCAAGGGAGCCTTCGCTGCAGATCAAAATCTCACTGCCTTCCTGTTTTGCTTTTCCTGTCCTGCCAGTAAAACTGTCTCATCCTAATTAGTAGTTTCCTAAATGCCTACATAGTGCACAGCAGTTCTCAAAGATGTGACAGCCCATCCCCTGTACTGATCCAGACCTGGCTTCACACAGCTCCAAGCTGCCACATTTGATCCACGTCCCACAGCCAGACAGAAAGCAAGCCTTTCCCATGCACAGAGTAGTCATAAACAAAACCAAATGAACAAAACCAAGCAACCATTTCCCTCCCTCTCATCCCCACCCAAAAAGCATATTCCCTTTGCAGCACAATGGCTGGGGAACACTCATCAGCATCACCTTCACACCTCATGTCCCCCCTTCCACTCCAACTACACATCTTTCCTGCATTTATAGTATCAACAACCCTGCTCACTATTCCATTCACCACAGCATGACTCTCTTTTATGGATAAGACAGAAGTTATCAAACCATGACCTCAGTTAGTACTGCTGGGCATGGAGGGGATTTGGCAGCTGCTCCCTCTTACGGCCTGCGCAGGTTATTTTGGCATGTCGCTCAGGATACTGCTGTCTCACCTCCGAAACCATCTTTATTCCCTTCTTCACTCTCCATTTTAACTCCATAAATACAGGGCAACTTGCCTGTTGGGTACTGAAAGTTTTCTCAGCTAACCAGGGCAAAGAGGGCACAGACAGGAAAACGCTGGGGAGAGCTTCCTCTGAGCTGTTTACACTGGGTCCATGCGCTCCACGAAGCCCCTCTGCCACCCTGAATCAGCAGCTCAAGAGGAAAATGGGCTACCCAGAGCTCTGGCACACCCTGCACAGACTAAATGAGGCAGCATCAACCACCTGGAGCTTTATTGATGGAGGACACAGAAGGATGTCTAACAAGAAGCTTTCCTGAAGAAATCCCTCTTTCAGTTTTCTTGGAGAGAGGCCCAGCAAAGCTGAGACACGTGCAGGGTGCCTGGCTGAGGCTGTGCTCCAGGCTGCTGGGGCACCCACAGGCAGCACCACATCTGCTTAAAGAGCAGCAGATCGCAGTAAAACCCTCAGCACCACTCAAAATGAGGTATGACACATTAAGGCTCATCTAATGCCATGCTTAAATGAGCTCCTGAAGTGCTGGGAATGGCCAGAGGAGATGAGAAAAGCAAGCCATGAAGGAATGTTTTGTGGCTTCTCCATCCTCAAGCCAGAATAGAGCCAGATGCACCTAAAAGTGGCTACTCAGACCAATGTGCCAGGTAGGACTGTTTGGAAACAGCATATGAGTTCTGGTCACCTTCCTCCATCTCATTGTATGTCCTCCACAGTCACAAAGTGAAACAACGAGTAACCACTGCATTTCTACACAACCTAAAGTTTCCTTTGGAGAGCTATACAATATATTCTTAGCAGTAAATATGAAACTGGCCACAGTCTGCCTTGTAGTCCAGGTTAGCGTTTGTTTGGGTCCATACATTCTACCTCCAAACAGATCTGTAAGGTAGGAGACTCTAGGTTCCCCATAAGCTCCATTTCTGACTGCTACTGGCTGCCAGAGTTGCATCCAGAAAACAGAACTGAGAAAAGAAGGATCTCAGCATGGCTCTGCTTTCCAGGCAGCGCAGGTCAGACTGAGTTGAGTCACCTCAGTTTCCATCTCCTAAACAGAGGTTGACCACAGTACCCCCAACTTACAGGGAAAACAGAGACTTCCTCAGCTCCTGATCCCAGACTTCAGTGGCCACCCTACCTGGTGATCCGTGATCTTAGTTCCTGGGAAATGGTGCCAGGGCCTCTGGAAAAGGGACTGAAATGAATCAGTGTTTCCCTCTGCTGCCTGGCTGTGCCCCTCTTACCCATGCAGCACTGGCACGCTTGTGGCTTCCCACAACTGCCTACTGGAAAGAGTATTTTGGCTTTTTCCACGATGGCTGCATCCCTACCTGGATCACTTCCCACCTGTAAATATTAGCTTTGTAATGCCAATGACTCCAACTGGCCCACAAGTGTGGTGAAACCACAGGGAATGGTTGGTACCTCACATACCTCACTTGTTAGAAGCAATTCTATTTGTGAAGGAGGACATGGGCAAGGCTCACTAGAGTCTCAAGCTGAGCCTCTCACTCCCACAGGATTTTCTCTGGAGTGTTTCACTTGCAAAGAGGCCACTGCATGACATTCAGCCCTTGCTTTGTTTACAAAATCTGAATCTCAGATCAAGCACTAGCTGGGCTGAAAAGGTCAGTTTGCCTGTTTGCAAAAGTCCCTCCCTTAATTTGATTTCCATCAGGATGCAGACCTGTTGGAGACAAACAACTCTCTAGTGAGGCCTGGATGAAATACACAGGATCTGAGCTGCAAAGATGAAGCTGCAAGGAGAAAGGTGGGGAAGCTGGACACAGGACTCTGCTAACAAGGAAAATCAAGACAGACTGATCTGATGAGCTTCCAGCTATCCCAAAGCCAGGATTAACTACATCTCCTCATTTCAAAATCTCCCTTTCAAATAAGAATAAACAACCACAGGATTTAAACCACTGTCATACATCGAGGGAAATTCAGTTCCTCAAAGAAACACAATTTGAGCATTAATTTTTCAACCCTGTTTTCCAGACTTTTATCTTCCTCATTACTTAGGCCAAAAACCCCACAGTGATGGCCAAACAATCAGGAACCTTTTTTGCTGTCACTCATGGTTTTCGGTTTGTATTCAAAAGTAAGGCCATAAACCCAGAAATATATGACATGAAACTGGCCATGGGCTGGGACCAGAATGGGCATTAGTAGGACTGAACCACTTGGCCCAAACCAGGGACCATTGAGAAGACACAGGGTCTGTGTGTGGACTCATCTCTCCTCGCAAACTCCATCCTTAATTCAAAGGCTGCACCCGAGAATATCCCTGTAGAAACAAGCCACTTAACTGTCCTCTCCATCCCTTCAAGAGTGGTGAGTAGCTCACAGGAGACTCCATGCAAGGGAACTGCTACAGTCTCCATGAGAACATGGTGCGCTCCTGGGCATATCCTGGGGAACCCCAGTGACTGCTAGGGCTCAGAAGTTTCAATGATGGTTTGCTGTATTTAAAGTCATACTGATCTCTGTCATAAAAAACACAGGGTCATGCTCATGGCACAGCCAGAGAATGGCCCATGAAGGCAATGGATCTTTTCTCCAAAAGGAATGAGTGATGCTGTCCCAAGTGATCCCACAGAAGTGCCTCTCGATACTTTCCTGCCCCACTGCTGGCTTGCTGCTGGGGCTGAGGGTAGATGCCTGATCTCCCACTGTCTTGACAACTTTCATTTTAAGTGAGGTGTAATAGGACAGAGGCCAGTTCAGCACACAGAGAAGAAGCCTGTTTGGACAAGGAAGGACAAACTAGGTGGTGCAGGAAGCTCCTGCTAACACAGAAAGAAAACCTGATTTAGGCTTGGGGATAAACTACATAAAGGATTTTAGAGCCTTGAAAAGTAAACATCCAGAAGCTCACGAAAGGACATCTACTCAAGGAAGAAGGATATAAGGCCCTTGTGTGCAATGAAGAAGCTCAGGGACACCAGTAACTCCCCCTCAAAGCTCTAAAAGAAATCAGAGCAAGGGAAGTCATTAAGAGAAAGAAAACAATAAAAACTTCCACCTGTATGAGCAGAACTCCCTGGCTACCATCCTTCTCTCCCTCAGGTTTCTCTTTGTGCAGCATATGATTACTGACATATCTATTTACTCAGCTCTACAGTGCTTAACACCATGGCTGCTGGGCTGCTTATGCCGGCAAGACTAGAGCAAGACAGAAAAGGAGAGAAGCTGAACCTGGAAATCTAGAACAATACATGCCAAATGCCTTCTGCAGTGCATGCTACCACTGTGACAGGCTAGAGACAGGGACCAAGCCGCAAAAGCAGGCTCTAGGCAGAGAGAGCCTCACAGCCAGACTGGGCATATATGCTCCTCTTCAACCATGAAAGTGCAAGCAGGTGATAGCTTTGGTGGGCTGTAAAGTCAACCCTTGGTGTAACTTTGCTCCAGATCACTCAGTGCTTTCAAGACCCTGAAGAGCACCCTGCAGACACACTGGCACCTGAGCACACCTCACTCTTTGCTACCAGTAACTGCTGTGTGGCACCCATGGGTACAGCAAAATTACTAAAACCAAACCTACAGAATCAAAAGTCCACGTTAGAAAGCATAGCTGAGAACAGATGACAGACTAACTAAAGGGGCTGTCAGGCCTCCTTCTCATCCATGATCCAGTTTGTGAACTGACATGTCTCTATGCACTTGCAGCAGCAAGCTGCCACTTGCCCCATCTCTTCCACAAGCATCTGCTTGGCGCTATTACAGCTGTTTTGCAGCCATGTCCTTTCAACTCAGAAGACTTGACTCTTTTCTTTTCCTGCAGCAATGAAATTAAGAGGATTCAGCCCAGATATAGTAGGACAATGAGTTCAGAATCATCAGCATGCCAGTGATATCACAGCTACACTGCCCACTGACACACCTATGGGTTTTGACTAATGATGAAAAAGAACTCTGGCCAAAATTAGTCATGGGAAAAGAAGAGTATCTGGGAAAATAAGCTCTATATGATTTTCTCACAAGGAGCAAATACACTGTTTCCACAAGATCCAGAAAAAACTAATTAGTAACAACTTTGTGTCAGATCACAAACAGCTTTCAGTAGGGGTCAGGGAACACTGGTCATCTTAGCTTTGTCTAAGACAGGAATGACCAAAGAGAAAAATGTCCTGGGGTGGGTCTATGGCTGTTGCTAGAACAATTATGAGAATCCCAGTAAATGAAGAACTGCCAAAACGCCCCAAATTAGCTAGGGGAATTTAGTATCAAAAGTCCTGTGAACTTTCATCAGACTTTATACACCAAAACTCACAGACAACCTTCCAATATCCATATGGATGAAGAGTGAGAAGAGACTTGAAACTAACTTCAGCAGAAGAACAGTAACTAAGGAAAAAATTTCAGTGGAAAGAGGCAAGTTTAACACCCTGTATAAATAACCAATTAATTCACTGTTTCCAGCACTCCTTTGTGGACGTTCTCCTTGGGTTCAGCTATTTTTCGTATCTCAAAATAGTCACGCTTCCCTCTTCAGTCCTTCCTGGGCTCATGGGAGACTGAAATGAGTCACCAGAGCACCAGCTGAGTCATCCAGCCAAAGCTTGGAAAGCGATGCAAAATTGGTCATCACATCCACAACTAAATCATGGATGACGGCAGCCCTCCTAGCAACCAACCATGCATTAGGCAGAAAGGGCTGGAGACCACTGCCACTATGAACCATTATTTTAAGCCAGACAGAAGGCGGCCTTAAATGACATTAGTAGAATGCAAATCATGTGCTGACCACTGGTTCTGCATCTGACACAAAGCCTTTCTCCATTCAGTTTCCCAATCCCAGTTGCATTAAGAAAAGGAAGTTCCTTATCTCAGAAATGGCCAGCTCCATCTTCCAGATGGACTATTTCTAGCCAATTTTCCAACTTCAATAAACCAAAGCCCTAATTTATTCAATTTCTTTAGAGGACCACCAAATCTTAACAAAACCTGTTTCAATATGCAATCTCCCTCAAGACCAAATAGCTATGACCTTTTAAGAACACAAGTCCGTATTTAATAGAACTATAGAATGGTTTGGGTTAGAAGGGACCTTAAAAGATCATCCAGTTCCAGCCCCCTGCTAGACACCTTCCACTAGACCAGGCTGCTCAGTCCCATCCAACCTGGCCTTGAACACTGCCAGGGATGGGGCAACCACAGATTCTCTGGGCAATCTGTGCCAGGGCCTCACTGCTCTCATGGTAAATAACTTGTTCCTCATAGCTAACCTAAGGAACCTTAATTTAACCTTTCATTTTTATGTTTATTATCTTCACAGCAAAACAGAGTGGGGCAACTGCTTTTGAGCACAGAACGTGTATTGCACAGAGAACATGTATTTACCTAGCAGGCTTTTTATGGTGATTACAAGTTTAGTGAGTGAATTAAGGACAGTGGAGGACTGTTACACCTGTCCAGAGGAGTTTGGCGTGCTCTGAGCAGACGCAACGCTCCTCTCACCTATGCCAAGCAGCAGCAAATGCCACCGAGGGACTGCACACCAGAGATGGCACCAAACAGGTTTTCATGAAACTGCTCTAAATTTCCCAACTAATGATGTCACTCCTATTTTGTCTTGGTCCTTCCTTCCAACTCATCCTGGGTTTCAGCAAGGCCACAGTGCATCCACCACTCCCAGCCCTCTGCACCTTCTCGCCGCCTTCTTTTGCCAAAAGAAAAGAAAACCAAAGAAAGAGCCTCTGAGAGGTTCAGATGAGCATCAGTGAACAAAGAACCCAACAAGCCACAGTGGCACTGAAGCCTTAGAGAAGACAGACATCAAACAGAAGCAGGTGTAACTGAACATTCAGTCTTTTAAAGACTCAATGGTAGAGACTCCAAGCTGTTCAAATAAAATGATAACTTACTCCATGCTCTGCAGAGGTAGAAAATAAATATGAAACTGGATCTTAGCAGTACCAGTAGATCCCAAAATTGACCTTCCTGCTTTCTGCTCTGCATGCTCCAAGGAACGTGCTATTCATGGAGGAGTTTTATAAAATAAAGCCCAAGCAAGCATTCTCATGTCCTCTCCACTTCGTAAAGCCAACGCAAGCAGCTTGCTTAAGTGGCCCTCCCACTTCCTCCAGGTCCTGGCACTTGCTAACAACCCCGCACTGGCACCATGGGCTGCTCTGATACTAACCACTAGCAGTACAGCAACTACAGTGTGCAGCTCAGCACATGAGCTACAATAAACTTGTCAGACAGCAAAAGACATGAATCATATGGATTGCCACAACAGCAACACAAAGTGTACAGCCATACTAAAACAAACTAACAAACAAACAGACAAAATCCTAAGACATCCCAAAACAGATGTAGATAAACGGACACTCTCCTGAGGCTGCCAGTACAGTTATGCTACAGGGCTTGTCTGAAAAATATATACTGTCCTGACTTGTGACACTTCAGAAATGCTTCAGCATGGCCGTAGTGGGGAGCCAGGAGAAAGCAGGAATAACACACAGCCTCTTCTCACTGAGAACCTGGACCCTGACCAAGCAGATGCCTGAGTTGCCTGGGATGCTGGAAGTGACAGAAAACACCTGTAGCAAAGGCTGCTATATCAGTCACTGACAGATGTGGATGCAGAGGATGCTCAGGGTATATTAGAAAACACATCCCTGGTGCGCTTAGTCAGCTGGAGGTGCAGCTCTTCTCACACCAGCAGGGAAGTTATGCAAAAAGCAATGTCTTTTCCTGATGAAAGTCCTCCTGGAGTCCTTGGCACAGCCATGAGACTGAAGCAAGGAAATAATGCCACAAGCGCATCTGAGGGGTTTCTATGCTGCCTTTACCCTTTGGGCAGCCTTCAGAGTGGATGACTACTCCAGCCATGCTTGCAGGCCACCAGGACACACCATTTTGACAATTAACCTGTCACGAAATACTAGACTTTGCATGTATTTTTAACTTGTACCACTGCAATACAGTTAATGGGGTTTTACCATTCTGTTTCCCCTCCTGCTCTTTAATGATCTCATGGTGTCACCTACCAAGCCATTGTCCTTCAAAAACCTGCAGATATGTCTCACCTTCTAACCAGCAATTGCAGTCCTGTAACCCAAGAGATGAATCAGGCAGACAAAACCAAAGGGGAAAGGCATAAGGCCAGTATATTTGCTTTTGCTGGAGGATTCAGGCCAGAGACTTCAGCTTTTCCAGGTCAAGAGAGTGTCTGCATTAGAAAATAATCTATAAAGTCTTTATTTAACTGTTCCCTTAGGGCAGCAGGCTAGACCCTCACACCACAAGCATGTGGGCCTGTGTCTCAGTTTAAGCGTGTGAACTGTCTTAACTGACTTCAGCAGGACAACTCATGCACTGAAAGCTAACCACATATGTAAGCGTTAGCAGGATCAGGGCATTAGTCATCTTCCCTTGTTTTCTGCAAATCACCAAATTTGTGCATACAGTTCAGGTATTGGAGTCGTACTTGAATCCAAATTAAACCCCTCTCCCCCGCTCCCTCTCTTTTAAAAGTAATTTTCTATTGGTTTGGGGGTTGGAACTAGATGATCTTGAGGTCCTTTCCAACCCAAACTGTTCTATGATTCTATGGTTAAGTATGTGGTCCATTGCTGATTTGAAAAGAAATCCTGTGGATATGCAGCACCCATGCCCACCGCAGAAGCTGCATGCTCTCTCAAGACCTACTCAGGCACTTTGTAGCTTTCCTCTTCCAGTGTTTTCTTCTAGAAAACTTTTCTTTCTCCTTTTTTTTCTCCATGACTAGCAATATGCAGAGTCACACACTGCTCTCAGACAGAGTCTGTGTGCTGCTGCTGCTGCACTTTCTCCACCTGGGGTGAAAACTCTTTGTGACACTCTGCTGCCTGGGTAGCCAATGGTGATGTCACAGACCAAGTATTGTGGCTTCAGCTGGAGAAGCAGCAGCAGCAGAACTCTGAAAACAAACATTCTGTTTTGGTGTAAACAGCTTTCACAGAAAAGAGGGGGAAAAAAAGAGAAGTCTATATAAATATAGCATAGATTTTTCTTGAAGAAGTATAAATAAATATATGGTACAGAGAGTTTTCTGTAGGTAGATCTTTCAAAGTCCCAACTAGGTTTGTCATTTTGCTTCTGTCTTGTTCAGAATCAGGCCCTTATTACCTTTCAAAAGAAACATTTCCTATCCTTTTCTTTAATTTTGTTATTAATACCTTCATGTTTCAGCACTGTCCTCAAATAAGCAACCACCACTGCTGCATAAAGAAACAGGTCTCAGGAAATAATGTACGGTGTGTTTCCAAACGCTTCATAAATCCACAGGCAGCTTGCAAATACTGCCTGCATTCCTGTGTGAGGGTGGTTGTTTTTCATGTAAGTCACGTATTAATGCAATTTGGAAAAAAAAAACACACCAAACTTAACCCCATTCAATCACATCACCTTCCACCTTTACACTGAAACCCAGAGGTTATAATTACACCCAGGAGCAGGACCAAATTAAANAAGTCACGTATTAATGCAATTTGGAAAAAAAAACACACCAAACTTAACCCCATTCAATCACATCACCTTCCACCTTTACACTGAAACCCAGAGGTTATAATTACACCCAGGAGCAGGACCAAATTAAAACAACCACTGCTGCTGCCTTGTACTCTTTTTTGGAAAGAAAGATGATCCTTTCTACCGCACCTTATGTGCTCTGTCTAACTCAGAACAGGGCTGCCTCGCAGGCAAAAGGGCAAAGAGTAGATTTTCATGAGGTCAGAAATGGAAGTGAGGTCATTTTCAGAGGTCAGAAATGGAGTAGCACATCCCATGTCCTAACACGTACCAGATCTTCAGAGGAGAGCATTATCTTCACTACCCTGGTTCTGCCACCCAGGGCTTCTTCAAGCTGTAGCACCCCAGGAGCAATGTGGAGGGAAGCAGGAAAGAGGATGTGGGCACTTCATGGGTAAGCCATTTTCCACCCCTTAGTAAAGGTTATTTAGAAAGCAGCACACTGTGACAAAGCCAACACCCAGCAGTTTGGGTGTGAAACACCAGAGGCTCTGACAGCAGACTGATGTGTCACAGTGAACCTCCAAGTTGACCATGTCTAAGCCCTTTGCTCGCCCTGCTTGATGCAGTCTTTCAGAGAAGACAAGCCCCCCTTTCCTCCAAAATCCCTTCTCCAGAGCAACTCCATCTTTCCCTCACTAGGGTTATGGGAGACAGGATATTGGTGGTGATCCACACTAAGCATAGGTACAACCTGGAGGTGACCAAAGATTTGAACCAGTGGTTGCCCCTGTGTGCAGGCACACATTGTGTGAAGGAAAACTAGGGACTATGGTCCCCTCATTCCTCTCTCACAGGGCCCTCAGCTAGAGCAGAATCACCAGTTCTGCCCCCAGCATCTTCTCCAGGGTTTCACCAGGGCTGAGAGATCTCAGCTCACACTGCAAGCTGCCAGCTAAAAGGCATGCCTCTTTTCAGAGGAGTGAATGTGAAAGGCATTTGCTATTAAAAGAAAAAGAAAGAAAAAAAGAAAGAAAGCAAGAGAAACTTTGTTGCTTACTAAATTGTCTAAAGCTTGAACAACTGCAATAACCAGCCAGTTATCACACATCAATGTTTGCCTTGACAAACCCTTCTGAAAATTCACATGCAGAAGATGGGGAAATACTGCTAGGACTTCAGTTATCAGCTTCTCAGGGGACACCACAAATAATAAGCTGTTCCCTCCCCAAAGTACCCTAATGGCTTCCTAGCTTTACAAAAAATGATGCTTGAATATATTTTCTGAAATATAAACTTGCCATGCACAGTCAAAATTAGGAAGAAATATAGGGCATTTTTAAGAGAAGCTCCATGGGGAAAAGCAACTGTGAAATAGCCAAACATCAATTATGAAAACCACATCAAGAAGAGGCTCTTGTGTACAGGGTTAAGAGATTTGATGAAAATGTGCATCCTGGCTTGACTCACAAAGTAGGCACAGAATGCGCAACTTTCCTCAACTTGTACAGCTCAGTGAGTGCGTTCCTTCATCTGCTGAACTGTAACCCTTTAAATTCGGTGTATCTATACAATGTTCTTGCATTTCACAGCTCTTTGCTCCCCACTCCAAACTCCTCTGCATCAGCAGAGTGACCAGCTTACTCCCATCCTTAGTGCAGAAGAAACAGCCGATACTACTGTGACAGGGGCAAACTTCTGCTTAAGTCATCCAGTAGCTTGCTCATCAGTGGCATGATCATGATTTTCACTTCAAACCCTCAATCAGAGCCTCCTCCCCCCCCCAGCTACTGCCCACATAGAACTCTTAACTAGTAACAGGCTTCAGGCAATGCTACTTCCTTCTATCTGAGGAAACACATATGGGTAGAAAAGCAAAATATAAGAAAGTTAACAAAAGCAGAGGGGTTTGGGGGTGATTCTGCTGTGAGTTGTGGCTGGATCATTTTCCCAAGATTAAAGCATGACATTCTTATGCATGTCCCACAAGGAAGGACCCAGGAGAGGAAGATACAGAATTGCGAGTACCCAGGTTAAGACCAGGAAACGCCTTCCCACAAGACCCACAGCAAAAAGCAATGGGATGATCTTGAGATTCTTTAAAAGACTGTTGTTTTGTGGCATTGCTGTTTAATGGTACACAGCACCGCTAATGATAAACAACATAAATCAAACAATTGTCACAAGGGGGGGAGAGGGAAGACACAAATTTCTTTGCTTTTTTCTCCATTCCTGACTCTATTGCAAGTGTCATACATGCTCCTGCAAGCAATGCCTGGATGCAAGGCTTCACTATGAATTTTCCTCTCTGATTACAGATTACACCAGGGTTTTCCCTGTCTCTTCTTCTTTCAGGAGCAATGGCTGTTTATTATTCCTCATGCCCACTCCACATCATAGAAAACTATGCAGAAAACAGGAAAAGGTGAAAACAAGGCTATTTAAAGCTGCAAATCAAGAATGCAAGCCTTAGGAAACCTCAGCTTTGTGACTGCCTGAGCAACCTTCCTTCCTCCCTCTTTCTTGCCTGTGTACTGTGGCAGAGCTGTTAATCACATAATCACAGGCTATTTTTCTACAGGACCTTGGCCTCACCCAGGATGGCAGGATACACGGAGCTCACCTAGTGAGCAGCTAGTCACTATTTCATCTTCTCTGCACTGTTTGAGGTGTGGCCCCAAGCCTTGTTTACCAGGTACCTGCCACACTCTGCTCTGCAGACGGAATTAGTAATTTACTCATGGGCTTTCCTACAGTACGCATCACTAGAGTAACTGGATGTTTCACAAACAGAAAGGAATGTATTTTCACAATGCCCTCACAAAGTAAGACACTGTATGCCCATATGTCATAGGCAGGGAATTGAGGCACAGGGAGATTAACATGAAAAGCTTCCACTAATTTTAAATGCCTAATTGAAACTCTTAGGACCATATCTTTCAGATATTTGTTTTGGTTGCTGAGGAGGTGGTGACAACAGGGATTTTTAAGGCTTAAAACTTGGCCAAGTTTGGGCTGATGATCTTGGAGACAGCAGAAGTGATGCCTCTGACACAGATACCTCGCAAACTTTATTGGGTTGTTAAGATGGTGGTTTGCTTTCTTATTTCTTTGTACATTTGTTCTATTTAACATGCACCAAAAAAGTCAACAGGGGTATTAAAGAGCCATTTTCTAAATATATGTTCTGAGGCAGGTAGCTGGAATGGAAGTTTTTTGCCCAAAGAGTTTAAGTTTGGTAAAGATGTGAAAAACCAAACAGAGGGTCTTAAAATGGAGAAGCTGTTGGATGGCCTCCATAGCAGGCCATTCCCACAAAATACACTTTTCTTTCTCTTGGGTGATATTATTCAACTGTTAAAAGAAATCACACAGGCCAGATGTTACACTAACTGAACCAAGCCAAACATAAATGCAACCTGTAACTTAAGCTTTCTTTCATATCCTGTTTCTGTTCAGAGAAACAAGATTAATTTATTGTTAATCTTCATGCACAACAAAGTCTTGTTACTCAATTCCACATAGCAGTTTTGCTTAGAGCATGTCTCTCCTGTTCCCTCTGAAAGAGAAAGCAAGGTAAGTGTCAGGCACTGTAGGCAGAGCTGGTCATAAGCTGGATATAGAACTGGCAGACGGACAGTACTCAGAGATAGTGGATCTTACACTGGTACAAACTGATCCTTCCTCTGATTATTTACAGGGTGATTCACAAAATCCTGAAGAAAAGGTCCATCTGAAAATTTCAGGCAGTGATTTATATGTGTTGACACCAGCAAAGAAAGACAGACAGACAAAAAGACAACAGGGGTGGCAGGAAATAAATCAACCAGTTGCTGTACCAAGCCTTTCTCAGAGTAATAAAGTATTTTTAGAGACACTTTTGTAAAAGCATAAAACCCAACCTTGCAACTGCCCACCAGCACACAGGACTTAGGGGGAAAACAGAGTGAGACAATGTGGGAGTTGGTAGGAGAACTGGTTCCTCCATCACCTTGTGAACATGCAAGGACAATGTTAGGATAACTCCCAATGATTCCTCTTTGTAACCCAAGCTGTATTCCTGGCAAATGATGTTATAAACTGTCCCTCCCCTAGAGACATACTGCACGCACACAGACATGAACACAGACCCAGTTTCTCTGTCCTGCACTGAAAACCCTTGCCATACATCCCTGCTTTTCAGTTAGTGATGTCGCCTGACTGCACTAACATTGACTAATTTAGTATTTTTAATTACAGAGGGATTTACAGTACTGCACTACAGTGCTCTCTTATTATACCCACTGCTCCTACTGGATCTGGGTACACTCTACTTACAAAGTTGCACATTAGACAAATTACACTGCACATTAAGTAAATCTCTCTCTAGAAACAGGATTAGATGGAGAGGCAAATCTTCCTCATTCCTAGAGTATAAATTAATATTTCCAAAATCAGTATGAAGAGCTCCAAATCAATTAAAAAAAAAAAAAAAAAAAAAAAAAAAAAAAAAAACCAAAAAAACTCCAAAAAAAAAAAAAAAAAAAAAAAGATTTAAAAATTTTCCCCATTA